>CM033475.1:202081602-202312778 GCA_019447015.1 Hymenochirus boettgeri | reverse complement strand
TAACCAGTAATCTTAATATTATATAGTATCCCTGTACCAACCATAACTACAGTGTATGTATTAATACCAGTAACTCTCAATATTATATAGTATCCCTGTACCAACCAGAAATACAGTGTATGTATTATGCCAGTAATTCTCAATATTATATAGTATCCCTGTACCAACCAGAACTACAGTATATGTGTTAATACCAGTAATTCTCAATATTATATAGTATCCCTGTACCAACCAGAACTACGATATTTATTATACCAGTATTTTTCAATATTAATGTCCCTGTACCAACCAGAACTACAGTATATGTGTTAATACCAGTAATTCTCAATATCATATAGTATCCCTGTACCAACCAGAACTACAGTATATGTATTAATACCAGTAATTTTCAATATTATATAGTGTCCCTGTACCAAACAGAACTACAGTATATGTGTTAATACCAGTAATTCTCATATATTATTAGTATCCCTGTACCAACCAAACTACAGTTATGTATTAATACCAGTAATCTCAATGTTATATAGTATCCATGTACCAACCAGAACTATAGTATATGATTAATACCAGTACATCTTAATATTATATATATCCCTGTACCAACCATAACTGCAGTGTATGTATTAATACCAGTACTCTCAATATTATATAGTATCCCTGTACCAACCAGAACTACAGTGTATGTATTAATGCCAGTAATTCTCAATATTATATAGTATCCCTGTACCAACCAAACTCAGTATATGTGTTAATACCAGTAATTCTCAATATTATATAGTATCCCTGTACCAACCAGAACTACAGTATATGTATAATACCAGTAATTTTCAATATTATATAGTGTCCCTGTACCAACCAGAACTACAGTATATGTGTTAATACCAGTAATTCTCAATATCATATAGTATCCCTGTACCAACCAAACTACAGTATATGTGTTAATACCAGTAATTCTCAATATCATATGTATCCCTGTACCAACAAGAACTACAGTATATGTATTAATACCAGTAATTCTCAATATTATATAGTATCCCTGTACCAACCAGAACTACAGTATATGTATTAATACCAGTAATTCTCAATATTATATAGTATCCCTGTACCAACCAAAAGTACAGTATATGTTATTAATACCAGTATCTCAATATTATATAGTATCCCTGTACCAACCAAAAGTACAGTATATGTATTAATACCAGTAATTCTCAATATTATATAGTATCCCTGTACCAACCAAAAGTACAGTATATGTATTCATACCAGTAATTCTCAATATATATAGTATCCCTGTACCAAACAGAACTACAGTATATGTATTAATATTAGTAATTCTCAATATAATATTATCTCTGTGCCAACCAGAACTACAGAATATGCATTATATACCAGTAATTCTCAATATTATATAGTATCCCTGTACCAACCAGTACTACAGTATATTTATTAATACCAGTAATTCTCAATATCATATAGTATCCCTGTACCAACCAGATCTGCAGTACATGTATTAATACCAGTATTCTCAATATTATATAGTATCACTGTACCAACCAGAACTACAGTATTGTATTAAACCATAATTTTCAATATTACATAGTGTCCCTGTACCAACCAGAACTACAATATATGTATTAAAACCAGTAATTCTCAATATTATATAGTATCACTGTACCAACCAGAACTACAGTATATGTATTAATACCAGTAATTTTCAATATTACATAGTGTCCCTGTACCAACCAGAACTACAATATATGTATTAAAACCAGTAATTCTCAATATTATATAGTATCCCTGTACCAACCAGAACTACAGTATATGTATTAATATCAGTAATTCTCAATATGTTTTCATTTTAGAAACTTATCTAGCCCACTTTTAAAGATATTTAGTAAAGTTGCCATTACCACATCTGCTGGAATAGTCGTTATTTGAAAAAGTGACCTGTTGGTCAAAATAATTTGTGGCCCTTTGCACCAGATTTAATGCTGACCACACATTAGTCAGGTATCCCCCCCCTCCTCCACTCTGGGGTGGTCTCCCACACTCCTGCGATACACCCCCAGACTCCCGCAATGAAGAGTCTCTAATCTCCTCCTCCACCATGCCCCCTTTGGCCACCACGACCCCAAGGCTTCCTCTGCCCACGCCCTAAGTGATGTCACAAACGTTGTGCCCCTCACTCTGCTGGGAACCCAAATGGCAGGGTGGGATGTCTACATTAGTTGACGATGTTTCACTGATGTTCCTGCCTGGGTCAGTCATTTGAGCTGGAAATGTTGGGAGGTTAAACCATCTTATTAATAGATATTAGATCTTTTATATAGATATTAGATCACTTTTAGCAACTGAACATCAAATCTGCTCAATATATTGTAAAATCCAGGTAATCGAATGTAAGTTAGGGCATGTCCACCCCCAAAAATATAATTTAACCCACTACTGGACCCATCTTTACCTTACATCGCTGCTCCTTATGGTTCTCCAGCTATGCTTTTTCAAAGTCTAGGAAACGAAGACTCCAAGCTGTCTGTGAGCCACCCTGTCCTTACCTCGTTCTCATCAAGGTCTGAGGCATGCGCAGCCCCCCTCCCACCATCCTCAGCCATTGTTCCTCTAGTGTGAAATCCTTTGGCGGTAAGATAAGTAACGCTGCCCGCCCACAACCACTAGCATATTTTTTTAAAAACCTGATCCGTACTTACAGAGCCTTATCTCCCATGGTGTTTCCAGTGAAGTCAGCAGTGTCTGTGATTGGCTGCCTCTCAGCCAATCACAGTTATGTAAGAATTTGGCAGCAGTTGGGGGTGGGTAGGGGTTACCTACCTTAACCCCAAAGTTCATTTTGGGGGTGGACATGCCCTTAAAAGTTCTACAGTCAGGTCATAACTGCATGGGCCTAAGACCCTCCACCCCCCACAATATTGTAGGCTGGGTCCCTGATACACCCTCCTTTCCAAGGATCCATGATTAGCTGATCTCACGTATAAAGTAAAGAGTAAAGATATGCGCAACCAGCCCCTTCACTGTCTACAGATGATGGTCTGGTGAGTTGATTCATTGACAATTGTTGGTTTATAAAACCTCACACTTTTGGTTGGTTGAAAAATTGTTACTCTTTAATTTGTGTGAAATAGTTATTCATGTTTCCAGGATAATAACCTTAACCTACAAAGCTAATCAGTAACTTTACTATAATTTCTACGTCTTAAAGAGCGCGTACACTCCCATAACAAAAATCTATACTTGCCTCCCATCCCCAACCTAGAAATTTATATAGTTACTTACTTCCGAGTCCCTGAAGCCCTTTCCCCTTTGTTAGAAACCAGCATCTCACAATCTCCTGGATTGGTGACATTATGGCCAATGATGACTCTGCATTCTGTCTTGTGTGCCTACTCAGTAAAGGCTCTCTGAGCTTACAGAGGAGGCGGACTGTGGAGGAAAACACGAGGTGATTGGTAAGGATTATGGGCTTCATGGACTGAGGGGAGGTAATTAACTATAACAGTCTGGTTGGGGGGGCAAGTTTAGATTTTTGTTCTTGAGGATGGACAGCCCCAAAGGACTAGGCCACACTGACGTGTTTTCCCACATGCGCTTGCGATCTGTAAGCACGTGTGAATCACAGAGCAATACATGTCAGTGTAGTGGCCAAATTACATGCAATGTGATCTGATTTCAGATTACTGCGCGGATTGCAGCACAATTGATGTTAATGCGTGACAGTATGCTCTCTTTTCACGTGTATGGCCTAAATGTCTAACTAACAAGGTTACTGGATTGAAATGTTGTCTAATGGACTAATCCATGAATATTTATAACCAGTTGAAACCATTCTCTACTCAACGATAAATAGTGGTAAGAAGGAGGAATGGGTAAAAGTACACTATGTTCAAACCTTTTCTTTTCCCTCAATGTTGTTATATATAATTTTGAAAAAAGGTTTTTATGTCATTTTTACTGCTCTTAGAGACAAAATGACTAGAAAACCTTTTTGGACCTTGTCCTTTAATCTTGTATCATTTCCAACACCTCTTTAGGTGTTACAATAATATCTTCTCTCCCCTCCAATATGACAGCCACCAGAGAGTAGAAGTCTCACTATTTATAACACATTCCTATGGCGCTATTAAAATCCCATCCAAGTCGTGCCTTTGGTCATGATCATTGATGTCGATTGTGAATATGATGAACAAAGAGACATTTTATTACTCCAGAACAACGCAACTCTGCCCACACATCTAGACTATTCTTGTCTTTAATGAAACTGCAGTTGTAATCTTTACCAGGAGCGTTCTCTATCAGCTACTCTAGTACACACCCTTGCACTATTCAACTGATGCCATCCCTTTCCATTGGCATATATGGTGGTTTCACTAGGGAAATACAGCCCCTATACATGGGGAATGGAAAAAGTAAAAATGCTTTCCCCTTTTTTTTTTTTTATGTGGATGCAATAAACCAGGGGCGTAAATATCAGGGAAACAGACCCTGCAACCGCAGGGGGGCCCCATCTTCTTATTTTTCCTATGATAGATACAGCCCCTTCCCAGAAAACCACTGTAGATGGAAGCACAGATGGGGGTCCCATCATAGTTTTGCTGTGGACCCAATGATTTCTAGTTACATCACTGCAGTGAACTGTATTTGGTTTAATTTATTAGCTGTGCTGTGCTTGTATGGGTCCTACCTAAAACAGGGCCCTATGTTCTCTTTATGGTCCCTACATCAGTGGTGTAACTATGGGGCGGCCGGCCCTGGACAGTTAGAGAGCCCGCCACAACCTCTAGATCAGCTGTTTTTAAACAGCTTATTGGACTTATGAAGGAACCATAGTGGCGATCAGCTGTTTAAAAGACCAGAACCGAAATGCATTATAGCACTATCAGGGTTATTCAATAAGAGTTCTTATCATTAAAAATGGGGCAAAGTTAGCACAATTTTTAACGATAAACAGGGTTATTCAATAAAAGTTCTTATCGTTTAAAATGGTGCTAATTTTGCCCCAACCAAACTTTTATTGAATCTCCCAGTATAATCTTATAGTGAAGTACTACTGATTTTGACCAAAACATAATACAAACAAAGAAAAAAGATGACCAATGAAAATTCCAGGGCCCTAGATAATATCATTGTATCTGTGCTAGTCATACAGTGCAAAGGTGTTTTCATAACATGTTTATTATCATAAAATAAGTCTTCCAACCATGGTAAGATTACCTACTATATGGAAGATCCTAATTTATTGCTTTGCGTCTTTTATACTAAGATAAAATACCTCCCAATACACTGGGAAATTGTACGAGGACATGGGTGGAGCCTATTGCCCACCTACACCAATGGACTGCACAGCCACACTCTGATCTGCCCAGTAAAACACCCATCCACACCCTGTGGGACAAAGCCTGGTGTTCTGGTATCCTTACAAATAGGCTATCAGGTGAATATGGAATGGTTGAATGGTATGTGATACTATGTCTAGCCCTGGAAGGCAAATTGATCACCTTTTATAGGTGATGTAACAGATTTAACCTATGACTTGTGCCTTTTATATTATGATCACTCCTCATACATAAAAAATGTGCAGTAATAACTACATAAATGTAAGTAAAGCCCATTTTGCTGCTTTATCATTTTAATTACAATTTTCTTGTTTGTGCTGCATGATTAAATGTAATTAAAATAAATTGATAGCTCAGATTTTACATTATTTGCCAATTTTGTGTTAAATTTTATAATCAATTCCGCCCATTAATAAGCTCTTCATAAATGAGAAAATAATACAAATAATCTTCAATTTTGTGTCATTGCCATAAAAATCATATTTTGCAGCAGATTAGTCACAATTACGGTAGACAATAACTAGAAACAACAATCAATATTTGGTGTAGCCACACACAGCAACTGCCTGCAAAAGTTTTTTAAGTAACTTCTAAGGCTTCTGTCTTAAGGGCATGTCCACCCCAAGACAATTATTTCCCCCTAAAACGAAGACCCCACAAAACCCTAGTATCGCAATACTTACCTGGCTCCCAGCATTCCTAAAAGAAGATATTCACCATGAGGTTTGCTGGTCCTCTTTGGTATACCCACCTCCTGTCATTTTTACTAGTCTTTGTGGGCTGGCACAGCCATAAAGATGGTGTGGCATGTAGCTGTTGTAAGTCATTGGCCATGATGTCATAATCACAGCTGTGATAGATAGCTAACGCCCAGAAGACAACGGATAGAAGAAGAGGAGCCAGCAGTCTTCATGATGAATATCTTTTTTCAGGAATGCTGAGGAGCCAGGCGAGCGTTTTGTAGGGGAGGGGTACTGGTTTTGAGGGGAAAATTGTCTGTGGGGTAGACATGCCCCTTAATGATGAGAAAATTTAGGTTCTCTTTAGCCCATAACATCTTTGTTATAATTATTGTTCTTTTCCTTCTGATGATTCTTACAAAGGTCCTTGATAGTGATTTATCGAAGTTTCAACATGACCAGAACCTGGTTTTAGGTTCAAGCTTCCAGTTTCAAATTTTGATTTCAAATGTTAAAATTTTGCGAACCCACAGGTAGAATGAACTCTGACAGGTTCCTGCATCTCTAGTCCTTCTGGTACTGAAAAATGTATTTAATTTATTACCAAATCACCTACTCATTTGAAAAAGAAGCTTTAGTCGTTAGGAAACCTTCAGCGTGTTCCACTGGCACAGACATTCATACAAATACTGTCCCACCCACATAATTAAATGTTCGATCACTTTGATTGACCTGACAAAGTCAAATTCCTCCTATCTGCAGTCGGGCCTGATTGGACAAGATGGACATTTTTTTTGCCCAGTCAGGCACAGAGGCAACGATAGTTCACCTTATTTTGTACTTCAAAGTTCTTCTTTAAATGTCATGTCCACCCCCAAAATTAAATTTCTGGTACATGTAGAATAGCAAAACCACCCCAAAGCCTGAAACTTTAATACTCACACCGATGTGGAAGTGCAGATAGAATGAGTTATTCAGCATGATGCCTTGTTTCGCTTTTAGAAATAGAATTAAGCTTATCCTAGAAACAGCCTAGAATAAACTACACCCAATCTAATACAATGCAAATGTTTTAAAGGAATAGTTCATTCAAAAAGTGGTACTCTGGTTCAGAGTAACTATAGTGCACATGCGCGATAATTTGCGCTATAGTTACTCTGAAGGAAGGAGTCAAATTTCACTGCTGCTGTGGAGGATCCAGTGTAAGGTAAGTTTCTTCTTCTTCTTCGTCCGTCACTCCTGGGGAATTGATTGAAGAATGGAAGGTAAGACATAGCTCCTTAACCTCCCGGTCTTCAATCAATACATTAAAGGAATAGTTTCACTTTCCAGTTATAATAAAGGATTGATCAATGGATTACAGAAGTGTTATCATTACAATCTGATCTATTGATTATAAGTGATAAAACAATACATCACCAATTGGACTTGACTAAACATCAACTGGGGGAATCTGTTATTGTGAAGCCAAGAGTAACGCCAGTGAATTATGGTATTATGGTTTCAGGCTTGGGGGTAGGGGTGCTGTACATATATCAGGAATATCCTTTGGGGGGTGAACATGCCCTTTAAATGGAAAAAAAGAAAATCAATAGATTTGTGATCTATCACTACACACAGTGTGTCCTCCCCACTGCCAACTTCCCTATTCATTAAACCCCATTACAAATGTCATCTTTAATAAAGGCAGCAATGACATCATGGATTTATTAGTCATACCTGTTTTAAATGATCGCTTACATCACATTATCCCTCAGGACATCAACATACATGAATAATACTAAGATTGTGATGACATCATAAGGACAATACCTACAGCAGCCTGATTAAAAGAAACATTTCAAGCCACTCATTCCTGGCAATTTTACCTTGTTCAAAGTTATTTTCATTTAAATGAAAACTTGCTTGTCGTGTCTGTCCTCAACTAAACAATACAAACGCACTTACGCTGAAAAAATGCGACATGAAGCTTTGTTATGCTCATGTATACAGATTTACCAGGATTGTTTTATATGAAAACATGAATATATGGGTGGATTACAGCATACAACAATCATAGCTAAAAAACAACCGGTCATTAGATTAAATTCCAAATTACTACAAAGCAATTGGCATTTTAATTACGGCAAAACGCAGGTAGCCAGACAACGTAGCATAGATTTTGTTCATAGAAATTCCTTGTCTGCAAGTTTTTAGCTGTACACACAAATGGCAGATGAACTATTGCCACTAGATTAGGTATTCAGGGCTTGTACTCATTTGGAGCATGGCTTCATACAGTATTTACAAGGGGCGTAACTTTAAAGCTCGCAGTGGATGGATTGGCTGGCAAGCCCTGATGACATGCAGCAAGATAATTACAATTGGCTCTAATCCTGATAAGGCAAGCTCTTAATTGCTTACTGTGACAATGAGGTTTGTGAAGCTGAAGAAGTTCCAGGATTCCAATGTTTAAATTTACCCTTTAGCACCAGGAGATTTTCACACTTTGTTTCATGTTTTGAGGCAAAGTGTCAAAATTTTGCGCTTATTTGGATTAATCAAGTTTGAAAGATGAAGTAGGTACACTAGATAAATGTCTTATGGAATGATTATTAGATGACCATTCCAATGCACTTTAACTATCAGTCCCATACAGACTTCTTTGAGCAGGGAGATAGGACCGGGAGGTCCCACGGAGTGTGGGAGAACAAAGGTTAAACCTTCTGAATATCGTTAAGAAACCTATGGCGAAAAATGTCAGCGGACATATGCTAGATTGTTGGTTGATTACGTTTATTATTATCATGTGCTGGTTAAAGGGCATGTCCACCCCCAAAACTATAATCCCCCCACTACTGGCCCCACCATGTAGTTAGTTTAATCCTTACCTCACATCCCAACTCCACTGGTTCTCCTGTAGTCCCCCCCCAAAGTTCCAAAAACTGACCACCAGGAGGCTAGCAGGTCCATATAGGACACTGCCTGCTACCTGGCCTCCCGGAGATTCCTGCCATGCGTGCTGCAGCCTTCTCCCCCCTCCCTCCCCCTCCCTCCTCCCTCCCGTTCTGCTATCCCTCCCCCTAGCGTTAAACCCCTTCGCTATCCCTTCCCCTATCCCCCAGCCCCAACCGCATACTTTGTATTTTTAAAAAGCTCCCCAATGTTTTACTTACCTCTCCGCTTTCCTACGCGGAAGTGAGCTGCCAGCAGCCGCGTCGTGATTGGCTGCCGCTCAGCCAATCACAGACGCGGCTGCCGGTCCCGCCCTCTGCTTGCATTTCCTCACAAGCAAGGGCCGGGAGCGCGGCGCAGGAAAGAAGGGAAGTAAGTAGAGTTTGGGGGGCTTTCTAAAAAAAAAATTTATGCGGTTGGGGCTGGGAGCCCAGGGGGTATCACATACTAAATTTTTTTTTTAGGGTGGACATAGCCTTTAAAGGGCCAACCCAACCCTCTTCTATTAAAGGGCATGTCCACCCTTATAATAAAAATCTATACCTTCAGAGGAGGCAAGGACCAGGGGAGATCCTGGGTTTACCTTCGCTAAGGGCTATAGTTATAAAGGTAAAGGTATTGCTTTTTAGCGATACCGTGCCTTTAGTGATCGCTGTCGCGATAATAAATCTACGACTGCAATTGTAGATTTATGCTCGCCATAGAATACCATAGCTGTAGTTTATTACTGCATGGTATTCTGCAATAGAGCAATCGTACATTTGCTACTGCTTGCCGTATGTAGCCATGTCATTTATGATTTGCGATTTGCTAAATGTGCGATCGCGGCCATACATTTACGGCCTCGGCTGTGGTAATAATGAAATCCTGTGGTATCGCAAATTTTAAAATGGTCCTACTCTCAATCTGTACTTGAAAGTTCATATATTATTCTAGTTTGCCCCACCTGCTTTTCGGTCTGGACCTGACCAATGGGAAGATGTGTTCTTCAGCCTGATGTTGTTACATTAAAGAAAGACAGTCAGTCATTGGCCATGACATCATCTGTCCCCCATGAATGACTGCTGCTACCTTTAAAACAGGAGACAGCAGACCAGGAACAGGAACATCTGTTCAATTCTGATATAAATTTACATTTAGGGGATGGACATGCCCTTAAATAAAAAAAAAGCTTTAAAAATTGGAGCATATAAAGTATTTAAATAAACGGTAAACTTGCCAGCAGAAATAGATCAGAAGGGATATATATATATATATATATTATATATATATATATTATATATATATATATAAAGATCTGTAAATAAAGCAATTTACTGTGGCTTTAGGTCCTTTTATTTTAGAATTAGGATCTCTCATGTTGCTGAGATACTGTTAGTGTCTATTGTTTTCCCCATGGTATTACATAAGTCTGTCTTCCTGTACCCACTGTTTCATTAGCGAGGCAATCAGACACACCAGCACCGTAGAGAGCAAGAAAGGTCAGGAGAACTATAGATCCTTTCGATAGAAAAGAGAAACCCAAATGACAGGACGTTTATGAAAAAAGAGAATGCTGAGGTGCTAATGTGAGACAACGTACAAGGAACACGAAGCACAGAAAAGAGAGTCATGGGAGAGAGGGTAAACTCTAAAGTCAGCCATTGTTTTATTCCAAAGATTCTAAATCAGAGCCTAGAACTAAACAGCTCCAGAATGTCTTCAGTGTATCCACACAGCACGGAATAGTGACTCGGAACTCTAAACAGTCATGGTCTGTGCTACTGCTTATTGATGCCTTTCAGTTACCACAACATGATTGATAAGCAGTGTAGAAAATGGAACAGTAACCTGGATTTATTCAGGTCTCTGGCCTAAAACTATTTTTTCCTGACCTGTTGCCCAGAAACTGACGATTAAAATATATATCACTAAGTAATTCTTTATAACTTTGATTTAATAACATTACAAAAACTCTGCAGTTATTTACAATTTCATTGTCATCCCTTGGCATATTATACATACATATACATACATACACACATTGAGAAGCAAGTGGTTAATTGGAAAAAACCCTTCTCTAACTGGGTGAATCATTTTTAGGGCAAGTCCAGGCCCAAAATGAAAACTTACATACTGGTAAATCACCCCCAAAACCCTAAACGATAATAGTTTGAAATGTGAAATATATGTCTAACCTGAAATCCTGCACAATGTCCTGTTTCCCCTGTTTCTGCTTCCTGGTTCTTCCAATAGTAACTGTCAGTTATGGATTTGACAGTTGACATCACAGCCAATGACTGAATGTTATTCCCCTGTCTGCCTCTTCTGAGCATGCCCAGGCTCAGTAACAGGTCACTATATTGCTCAGTTTCCATGAAGCATCCAGAAGCATAGCAGGCATACAGTAATGAATTCACAGGACAAACTATGATATATCAACATATTTTAAAGAGCCATTCTTTCTAAAAGATGTTCTTATGAGGGTGGAGTTGTCCTTTAAGCATGTCTGGAGGTCACTGAGCTAGCAGATGGGTGGTAACTGCAGGGCATTGCTGCAGGGGAAAGTTCACCCCTCAAATGAAAATGTCTGTAGGCAAATCCTCCCAAACCTCAAAACTGCAATAGTTAGAAATCTAGAGATGTAAGACTAGCCTAATGCTGCCGGATGTTCTGGTACTTTCTCTTTTTGGTTCCTGGCTCTTCCAGTTAGCAGTTGTCAGTCATGGATGTAACAGATGACATCACGCTAATGACTGAAAGCTACTCCCTTAGCTTAGGGGACATTTCAATTGGCAGAGGAAATGGAAGAGGATAATTTGTTGCATTACAGATCTACATCTGTCAGCTGCTGTTATAATGGGTGCGTATAACATAAGTATGGGCCTAGGCACTCCTTCAGGCAATGTGCCACTGTATTCCAGGTGCTGCTCCCCTCAGTCCTCTACCTTAAGGACTCCAAGCTATAGCAAAGCAAAAAAGGGGTTGATGGAAGTGCACACTGTTTCTCAGAAAAAAATCTGTTTATTGCATCACACAAACACACTACGTTTCGGAGAACACTATGTCTCCTTCATCAGGTGGAAGTGCAGCCTGATATTATCTCATTAAATATCGGGCAAGGCAAAGATTTTTAGAAAATGAACATGGCGTTTGAGGTTGGTGCTATATTAAAGAACATATAAAAAGTTTATTTTTGGATGGACATACCCTTTAACAAAATCAGCTGCAATACTCACATGAAGGTTCCCTCCTGTTCTTGACCCTTCCTAATATACAGTCTTTGCAAAGTCTTCCCATTGGCGAGATAGTAGACTGTCACTGACAGTACGAAGGACAGAGCAGCAAGGAAGCCTTAGGTAAGTAAAAGAGCTGATCTGTAAAGTACCAGAAATGAGGACTTAGCGGTTTAGGTCCTCACCCTGGGTAATATTAACAGGTTGCAAGAGGCGGAGTGAGGGGAGGTGAGTATACTGGAATTGTCCTTTAAATCATCCGGTTCCAAACTCTGTAAATGTGTTTTGTGTCAGAGTTGTCCTTTAAAAGAGTCTGTAGGAAGGCAAAATTTCTTAAACAGATTTGATCAGATCGTTTGAAAGAAAATGAAACATAGAATAAATGGAATCTGAGAGCAGTTTTACAGATCATATTTAAATAAGAATTAATAGCTACTGGCGAACATATTAATAGAAAGTATTTAATATTGATGGTATATGATGGAGATTTTTTTTCCTATGGAAATTTATTAGAAGTTGAAAGAGAATATCCCGTAATTCTACACTTCTTCTGTCACTGGTAACATTAAATCACTGAAAAAGGCCAGAGCGTGAGTGTCAATTAGGGAAATATTCTCATATTGCCTGTTGATTGGATGATCACTTTGCATTAGTGTAACTCACAGATACTTATGTTTACCGTATAGATATGTCACTGATTCAATTAAACAAAGCCCTCTGGTTACCAATACATCCAAAAAATCTTTCAATATACAGTATTAGGGCTAAGCCCCACTACACACACACTAAACTCGCGCATGCCATCGTGAGCGGTATCGCACGCGGTTGTGAGCGTCATTCTTGTGCGTTTTTTTGTTTGCGCATGCGTTTTGCGCATGCGATTTTGCCGTTTTCCGTTATGGCGACGCATGCGTTAACGCACCAAAAATGGTGAACGCATGCGATCCAAAAACGGAAACGGATGCGCAATCGCATGGGAAATCGCGGGGATTTTTTTTTTTTGGGGCCTAGCCCTCAATGCTTGAAAAGCGAGTGACCATGCTGAATTCTACAAATTTAGTTACCTACGGCTGTAAAAAATATCTATTCATAATACACAACCACTATATATACATAAAACCCAATCAATACATAGAACAAGTTATTATGTTTTGGCTCTTTTTTATAAGGTGCAAACATTTGGCCAGAGCTGTTCATTTGCTTCAACCAACCGGATGATACATTTTATTGGTCTAAAACATTTAGAAAAACTGTAATAACATTTGATTGGTTGTTGTAGATTAAGAACACAGGCAAAATGTAAGCATCTCTTAATAAGCCCCATAGGGTTTGTTTTCTGTCCACTCACTACATATCCTTACTCCCTTGATCCCATGCCCTCTGCATTACTGTATCATGTGCTTACCCCATACTAACCCACATATTCAATGCTTCCCTTATATCTGGAATTTTCCTGTCCACCTTTAAGCATGTATATGTTTAACCCATTCTTAAAAAGACCTCGATAGACCCCTCTTTCTAACTAAACTACCACCCAGTCTTTCTCTTTAGCGATAGCCTCTAAACTGCTAGAATGATTAGTCTTCTCCATATCACTACCTTCATGCTCATAACCTATTGGACTTTTTCAGTCGAATTCCATCCTGTACATTCCGCTGAGATGGCTCTCCCCTTCAGTCAAAACTCTGCTGCATGTATTGGTTTGTTCTCTAATAAACAGAATATCAAATCCTGGAAAGGGCTAGGCCACACTTGCGCGATTTTTGAGCATTACTGGTAATTATACATAAGTAGAGTTGATCCAGGGAAATTTCCCACTGCCACTTGGAGTCAGAAGGAATTTTTTCCCCCTTCATAAATTTGGTGTTTTTTTTTGCCTTTCTCTGGATCAACAGTTAGGCAGGAAATGAGGATATTGCTAGATGGGTTGAACTGGATGGACGTATGTCTTTATTTAACTTCAAATACTATAAAATCGTATTTGCAAACGCACAGGATCGCACTGGAATTGCACCGGGATTGCGTGCGATTGCGTGTATGGCACAGTGTGGCCCTAAACCCTTTGATCTGCTGCATCTCTTATATTCCCACTCTAGTGTCCCATATGTTCCCACACATACCCTTCAATCATCACAGAACCTTCTCCTGTACAGACCCCCCCCCCCCCTCTGTACGCTTACCTGAAACTCTCTCTCTTTTGAGGCTCTCTCTGTCTTTTTTGGCTCCCATCCTCTATTTACCCCGCTCTTGTCAAAAAAACTCCACAGCAGGTTAAATCTACAGCAGCCATCAATCAGATGTTTCTAAACTACAATAAAATCTGATCAATCTGATTGTGGCTGCAGATGAACCAGCAAACTTTGCATCTCTTATTAAAGAGATACTAAAACAAATGTTTTAAAGTAAAATGGGGGTACTCACACATTTATCTGTGCTGCTTTGTCATTACATAAATTGTAACTGTAAAAATGACTTTTGACCTAATTTCAATCTATAAATGAATACGTTCTAAGCAGCATTTACTCTGATGTGTTTGTGTTGCTGCATGACTTCAATCCAGTGCTTGTTTTGCTCAAGCTCAGTCCCTCAGCCCCCTATCTGACTCTCTGTGAGCCAAGCATGCTCAGTAATCCCTATGAGGCAGCAAAGGGAGAGGGAATTTCCCACCATGATCAGTTCACGTACCAAACTGGCACCATTCCAGCTACGGAAAAACTCCATAACAGAAGAGTTTATGATACTAAAACACTTGATTGACAGATAAAATGTAAGATGTTTCAGAACTGGATATCTAAAGAAATAGGGGACAGATCAAAAAAAAACAGTACAGGGATAGTTGGGAAGAATTATAGTTTCCAGTAATGGGCAATAAAAATAAACTTCCAGTGTACATATATTATGTTTAGTGAGTGCTCTTAATTGCCCCATCCTCCCTTACTCACTGCGTTCTTGTAGGTCTGCAACACTTAGAAGTTCTGCACGCCTCCCCAAAGCCACTGCTCTGCTTACACATCTCACCATCCCCCCACCCCACCACCTGCCTTTATTCTCTGCTGATTCTCTTAATGTTGCAGAAAGTGTGCTGGCAGGCGGAAAGAGTTCAGGTATGTAACTTATTGTGATTTCGCTTCTGGAGTGACAGGTCCCCTGTAGATGCTGTTGCTGTGATTTCAATAATGATTTCTCATGATCTACAGCTCAGATTAAATCAGGAAAACGTTTTGAAGTAGTTGCACCGGCACTATATAAAGGTATCATTAATAATTACATTTATACCCTTTAAGTAAATGCCAGAGAGATCTATAATGGCAGTGAGGTGGGGGAACCTATTCCAGCCCTATGCAGCCACATTTGCTGGTTCTAAGGTTGATGGTGGACATACCTGATGTCCCTCCTATCTTTCCGTTTGGTGCACAGCCCAGAAGATGAAGGAATGTTGGGACAGTCTGACTATTCTACATCCCTGTGAATTATTTATTATTATATTTTATTTAAATTGACTGAACTATATAAAATATCAACCTGTAGAATAAAATCTCCCTCCCGTAAGTAAAGTTTGAGAATAACATGTAAACTATGCTTGTTTGACAAGCTATGTGGCCAGCACACTCTTCAGCCATGCTGACACCACTCCACAATGCACTGCAGCTCAAAGCATGCCTTGTGTTGGTCTTGCTTGGGCATTGTGTAGAGCATGTGCTAAAATAAGTTCCCATAGGACATTATGTCAGCTTCTTCGTCATGCAGCCTCTATCCTTCTGCATCTGGCAAAAAACAGATGTAAAAATAAGCAATTTAGCAGGATTTTGAGCTAGCCAGTCTATGGAGACAACCCTATGAAAAGTCACAAACGACCTCCAAATTGTTTTCTATATTGACACTATAGACCATTCCTTCTTGTGCAAATTCTTGATTGTCGCCGTAACCAATATTCATCAGGCTTATGGAGGAACTTGAATCTGTGCTCTCATCCTAATGTTTTAGGACACAGTACATGCACTTTTATATACCCATCCATGCTTAAGCTGGGTACACACACATTCCGATAAATGGCCATCCCAAAGGTCCTTTATCGGTGAAGTGTGTACGCTGAAACTATAGTTTCTGTCGCAGACGAACGTTCCGTCTGGAAGGAACATTGTCCCATAACTTTATATTATACTTATATATACTTATTTTATACGGAGTACGATGACTGTGTGTACTCCTCATCTGTCAAAGATGAACACAGACAGAATCTACATCTTTGACAGATTTGTACAGTGTGTACTCACCTTTAGTATGTGTACTTTTTTATGATGTCTATATGTAGTTTTTTGTTGTTTCCCCTTGTTTGTATCCCCTCTATTGATAAATGAATGAAACATACATGCATATAGAAAAAGTGTTCCATGAGACAAATTCACTGTTTATGGGAAACATACAAAGCATTTTAGCCTTTTACATGATTACATTTCTCCTTCTAACTGGTCCCTTTATGGTACTGGTAAAAAAACCCTTTTCTCTGTGATCTTGTTTTACAATGTAGATGCGCCACCAGGAAATAATGGAAAAGAAAGTCCCCAAGAACTAGCAGATATCCGAGCGAAAGGCTCTGCCCAGAGGAAACACGTTGTCACATACAAACTAACAACACTGCAGTCATTTTGCATTACTTTCGAGGTGCAGTTCCAGATTAGTGATTAAAGGGATTGTATAACAAACAGGGATCTGTAACATACCCCTAAAGGCCCTGCTGAACTACAACTTCAATAACCCCTGCAAGCGATGGTTACAGTTAACTAAAGGGACATTGGGGGTTTGATGCATTTAGAGTTCAATGTTCTCTTGTAATTTTTATTATTTATTTTTTTCTTACCTGTTCGAACACCTAGACGGGGGTTAGAAACATCCCAGCTGTGATCTGTCACCCTGACACTATTGTGCCTACAGACATAAAGAACATTTTAATTGAAAAAGTCCTTATCGGTTTTTTATAATTTTTCACGTGGCTCTTTTATTATTTTGTTGCAGGACCATCTTAATACATATACTATAGTTCTGGTTGGTACATGGATACTATATAACGTTGAGAATTACTGGTATTAATACATATACTGTAGTTCTGGTTGGTGCAAGGATACTATATAATATTGGGAATTACTGGTATTAATACATACACTGTAGTTCTGGTTGGTGCAAGGATACTATATAATATTGAGAATTACTGGTATTAATACATACACTGTAGTTCTGGTTGGTACAGGGATACTAAATAATATTGAGAGTTACTGGTATTAATACATACACTGTAGTTATGGTTGGTACAGGGATACTATATAATATTGAGAATTACTGGTATTAATACATATACTATAGTTCTTGTTTGTACCGCTAATACTATATAATATTGAGAATTACTGGTATTAATACATATACTGAGAATTACTGGTATTAATACATATATTGTAGTTCTGGTTGGTACAGGGACACTATATAATATTGAAAATTACTGGTATTAATACATATACTGTAGTTCTGGTTGGTACAGGGATACTATATAATATTGAGAATTACTGGTATTAATACATATACTGCAGATCTGGTTGGTACAGGGATACTATATGATATTGAGAATTACTGGTATTAATACATATACTGCAGATCTGGTTGATCCAGGAATCCAAATTGCCATTTGGAGTCAGGAAGGAACTTTTTAGCTGTTTTTTTTTTTTTGCCTTCCTTTGCATCAACTGTTAGGTAGGGTTAAAAAGGACAGTGAAAAGGTTGGACTTGATGGACGCATGTATTCAACCTCTATGTTACTATGTTAGAGACTTATACACTAAGAGGTGCAAACGTTTGCTTCTTACTGGGTTACTGGAGTTAGTTACCTACCGTATATACTCAAGTATAAGTCGAGGTTTTCAGGCTGTAAAAACAGCCTGAAAACTGAACCTCGACTTATACTCGGGTCAGTCACTACCTTGAAATCCGGCTGCCGCATCCACTGACTGTTGCATCTACTGGCGTCACTACTTGACACCTGTATCACTTCCTGGCGCTGAGTAGTGATGTCAGTGGATGCACCAATCAGTGCATGCAGCAGCCAGATTCCTTCTTTCAAGCTAGTGATGGCGGCTGAGGTGGTAGTACCTCCGCAGGCTGAGGTCTCTGATTCCTGGTATTTGGCCCTGACTTACCTGCAACTGGGCTCGGTTCTCTACCATACCAAGAACAGTGAGCTTTCCCCACAGCACTTGGAAAAAGTGGTAAGGCTGCATGAAAAGGATGGGAAGAGGTAGTGTCAGGGTGAACAATTGAACCAGTGCTATGTGAGAAGATGGCTGCAGGGAAATAGGGTTTTATTTGTGGGGGTGGGGGGGAGAGTAAGGGGGGCATTTGGGTCAGGGACAGGATAGTTGCAACTAAAGCATGCTGGAAGTTGTAGTTTCCAAACATCTGGAGTGCCAAGGAATTAGGGATTACTGTTTTTAAGGGCAACTAATGCCTGAAAACAATACTGAATCAGGAGGATGGTACCTATTGCTAAATAGATTGCCTTCTGATTCTGTATTGTTTTGAGGCTTTAGTTGCCCTTTAAATGGACAGCAGAATTCCAATACTGTAGTCCCATACAGTAATAGCCATACTGGATTTATGGGAATGCTGCTGTCCATATAAAGGGCAACTAAAGCCTCAAAACTACAGATTTAGAAGGCAGTAGGGGTCATATTTTCTACCCTCAACTTATACTCGAGTCAATCAGTTTTCACTCATTTTTTTTTAGTTAAAAATAGGTATCTCAACTTATACTCCGATCGACTTATTTTCGAGTACATATGGTTTACCACCAGATTAATAGCACAGGAAACCTTTTGCATGGTATACTGCATGTTTTATTGTTGGTGAACACAGTACATGTCTGACATGACATTTGCATATTTTGTTTGTCCTTGAAATATCTGTAGTCATTTTTCGCATATGGGCTCAGCAAAAGGGGCAATAGGATGTGGACTGCATAGATAACTGACAGACCAGTCAATAGTGGCAAATCCCACCCTACCCCGTGCTATGCAAGATTAGCGTTGGTTTGAACCATTTCCAAATTATTTTCTAAATAGCGCGGCGTAGCCTATGAACTAATAGCTTAGTTAAGATAAGCGCAACAATTTTGCGATAACCTTTACACCATCACCATTGTGCCAGTCAGTTAAGACGTAACTTTTTAGTACTACATCGTCGTGTTAATATTTCAAGCTTCCCGAGGTTTCAATTGTTAATATCAAAGAATCTTACTACCTAGTTACATTAATCTGTAAGGGCAAAGCAGGTCTCAGTTTCTCAGAGACTTTTATTCATTTATTTGAATGTTCTGAGTAGCTTGATTATATCCACGGATCCCTATAGGCACTTAACGTTACTGAAACTCATCAGTGCATGCGGCTTAATTCCATTTCTCAAGATTACATAATACAATATCTTCCCTGATTAACAGAATCAGAAAGCTTCTCAGCATTTTGCTGATGCCAATGACAGTTAATACACCACATAGAAATGTCTAATACTTTCCCCTAAGGCTGAGGCCGCACTGCGCCAGACGTTATACGTGCCTTGCTGTCTGCTTGCGCTGCAATCTGCCCAATGTTTCACATGCAATTCGCAAAACAAATCTTGATTGCGTCCGCTCTGTAATGGATTGCAGCGCTGAGCATGTAATTTAGTCACCTGCATTGACGTGCACTGCTCTGCATTTCTCACGTGCAAAAGAATTGCAAAACGCGGTTGTAAGCGTGTTTGAAACACGCTATTGTGGTCTAGCCATAATGAATAAAATAAATGCCAAGCAATATTGGGGTGCATAGGAGTGGAGGCCCCTGAGCTAGTAATAAATGTAAGTCCCTTATATTTAGTTCCATCAGTGCTTTGTGTCTGCATTCCATGTGTCATATGTGGGCTCAGCTTTTCCCATTCATCTTGCTCCTCCGGTCGTGGTGGGGGTGTTGGCCTTTTACTTTCCTCCTCCTGTTGATTTACTAACATTACCTCCCCACCTGACCTTTCATTCACATCTTTTGAGGCTCATTCATTTCAGCTCTCGCACCCCTTGTCCCTACGAGTAGCTGTGGTGTACAGACCGCCGTCTACGTCTCCATCTGCACTCCTCTCCGACTTTAAAACTTGCCTTACTCTCTTCCTTTCTGCTGACTTTCCTGTTCTGATTCTGGGGGACTTCAACTGTCACATTGATGACTCCTCCCTCTCCTGGCCCTCTCACTTCCTACAATTATCTTGAGCAACGGACTAATGCTAGTACTCACAAGGATGGCCACTTCCTGAACCTAGTGTTCACTAATTACCTCTGTCTCATCTTTTCAATCTAACCCCTTCCCACTTTCTGATCATCATATTATTACTTTTCAGGCTCAACATCCTCTTCTTCCTCCTGTCCCTCCATCTTGTGTCTCTGTCCGTAATACTAGATCCATAGATCTCCTTTCACTCGCCTTGCACCCTGTCCTTTAGTCTCTCCTCCCTTTTGACAGTTGATGACCCTGACTCGCTTGCTAATTCCTATAATTCTATCCTGACTAACACAATAGACTCTTTGCCCCCTTGCATTCCCACAGTCGAGGAACCTCTAATCCTCATCTGTGGCCCAACCCCACTTCCCGTTTTATTCGTAGGTGCGCGCGTGCTGCTGAACGTGCGTGGAGAAAGTCCCGTACAAAGGCTGACTTTCTCCATTACAAGTTCATGCTGCAATGTCTCGGCTCTGGGCTCCTACTGGCAAAACAGAACTATTACCGGAAACTCATAAATAACAGAAAATAACGTCGCCTCCATCTTCAACTCCCTTCTGCGCCCCTCTCCCGCTGATCCTCTCCTTTCTCCGCACTCTCCCCAGGATTTTGCACATTACTTCCATCATAAAGTGGAGTCCATCCGTGTGCAGATCTCTAGTATTCGGGATAACTCTCAGATTATGTTTCCCTTTCCTCCCTCAGCTATTGTTGGATCTTTTCTTCCTGTGACCCATTCAGAAGTCTCTCGCCTGCTTCTATCATGTCTGCTCACGACCTGTCCTCTTGATCCCATGCCCTCTGTATTACTGAAGCAATGTAATCATGTGCTTACCCCTATACTCGCCCACATATTCAATGCCTCCCTTAGATCTGGAATCTGGAAACCCTTCCATCTTTAAGCATGCCCATGTTAAGCCCATACTAAAGCCCTCGCTGGACCCCTCTTGTTTAGCCAATTACCAACCAGTCTATCTCTCTCTAAACTGCTAGAACAATTAGTCTTCTCCCGTATCACTACCTTCATGCTCATAACCTATTGGATCCTTTGCAATCTGGATTCCATCATGTGCATTCCACAGGGACGGCTCTGTGTAAGGTTGTAAATGATCTGCAGGTTGCAAAGGCCAATGGTCACTTTTCTATTCTTATCCTCCTTGACCTCTCCTCTGCTTTCGACACAGTCGATCATTCCCTCCTAATGCAGATACTTTACTCTTTGGGCATTCGGAATGAAGTGGCATCCTGGTTTCTATCCTATCTCTCTGACAGAACTTACTCTGTATCTTATGCTAACAACACCTCTTCTCCGGTTCCTCTTGGTGTGGGGGTCCCGCAGGTGTCTGTTCTTAGACCCTTATTGTTCTCCCTCTACACCATTTCCTTGGGAGATGTTATTACCTCTTTTGGCTTCAAATATCATTTATATGCAGACGATACACAAATCTACTTGTCCACCCCTATGCTAACTCCTGACATCCAATCACGTGTCTCCGACTGCCTCCTTGCCATCTCCTCCTGGATGTCTCAACGCTACCTCAAATGAAATCTTTCTAAAACTGAACTGATCATTTTTCCACCTAAACCTGCTCCTGTCCCATCTTTCTTGATCTCTGTTGACAATACCCCCATTTCCCCTATCCAATCTGCACGCTGCCTAGGGGTAATTATTGACTCCTCTCTCCTTTTCTAACCAGATTAACTATGTTGCGAAAACCTACCGCTTCTTATTTCGCAATATAGCCAAAATCCGCAGGTTCCTTTCTCTCCCGACCACTGCTATGCTTATGCATGCTCTCATCCTATCGCGCCTGGACTATTGCAACCTACTACTTTCTGGTCTTCCTGCTTCCCATCTCTTACCCCTTCAGTCCATACTAAACTCTGCCACACGTATTATTTCGCTCTCTAATAAACCAGATCCCAAATCTCCTCTGTACCGGACAACAACCTGGTTCCCCGTTAAACAGCGCATTGTATATAAAATCCTTTCTTCTAACATTTAAATCCCTTTGCTCTGCTGCTCCTCCTTATATTTCCTCTCTAGTCTCCCCATATGTTCCTGCCCGTACCCTCTGCTCATCGCAGAACCAGCTCCTGTACAGACCCCCCACTCGTGCTGCCTCCTCTCGTGTTGAAATTTTCTCTCTTGTAGCTCCCGTCCTCTGGAATTCTATTCCCCTCTCTCTCTACGTCAAGAAACCTCAATTAGTAGGTTTAAATGTAACCTTACATCCTATCTGGTAACCAGCACAGTATATGGTATCTATATATCTATATATGATAAATCTACCCTTACATCCTACCTTTCTGGTAACCAGCACAGTATATGGTATCTATATATCTATATATGATAAATCTACCCTTACATCCTACCTATCTGGTAACCAGCACAGTATATGGTATCTATATATCTATATATGATAAATCTACCCTTACATCCTACCTATCTGGTAACCAGCACAGTATATGATTGTTTTATTTGCACTGCATACGTCTTACTCCAGCACTTATACCCATTTCATTGTATCTGTATGTTACCCACCTAACTAGATTGTGAGCTCTATGGGGCAGGGACCTCATTACCTCTTGTGGCAAAGCCCTAG
This sequence comes from Hymenochirus boettgeri, assembly GCA_019447015.1. Taxonomy (NCBI): domain Eukaryota; kingdom Metazoa; phylum Chordata; class Amphibia; order Anura; family Pipidae; genus Hymenochirus; species Hymenochirus boettgeri. Next base: position 202,289,713 of record CM033475.1, on the reverse strand, counting down.
CACTTCTATTTATATAATTTATATATTTACGTACTGAACTATCTATGTATTTATCCCCCTTGTATGACTTTATTGTATTTTGTTACTGTACAGCTCTGCGTCCCCAAGTGGCGCTATATAAATAAACATATACATACATACATTATTAAGAAAGATGTCCCAATGACTTCAATGGGAAACATTAAAGGGTCAGAAACTGTTATACTGCTTACTGTGACTTGGGCCGAGGCCACACTAAGCGCACGTGCTCCATGCGTCTTGGTGCCCGCTTGTGCTGCGGTCCCTCTCATTTTAGGGGATTGGATTACATGCAAATAACACCAAAAATGGTCATCACATGCGCTACAATCACCGGATTGTAGCGTGCCTCAGTGCATCTAGCGTGGCCACTCTAATTTATTCACATTTTTAAGATGCACTGATGTGGCCTAAACCTTAGTCCTGTAAGGGATGATGGGAACTGAAGTTCAACAATCAACCAAGCTCATTTTCATAATGTGTTTTTGAGACCTAATCATTGCTGCCCTGAATGATGCAGTTTTAAGCGCTTAAGCTGGATAATATTACCATATTAAAGTCTATTTACAAAGGGTTTGTGTGACGTAATGACAGGAACTGTGGTGGTTGTGCAGGTCTTGTAAAAGTCACCTTTGCATCCACTGCAAGCGATTTACCATCATACATTAGAGACACGCGTGGGGTGTGACACAGTCTGAATTTACCCCGAGACACCAGCGGGATATTTATTCTGTAAAATCCTCTTTTTTGTCTGTTAGGGGTTGTGCGAGCTGTAGGCTGTAGCTCATGTTTCCTGATTGTTGCTTTTCCTATCTTACCTTATAAAAGAAAAAAGGTTATATTACTAGATTTTGTATAAATCACGTTTAAAGGTCAAGTCCACCCATTAAATAACAATCTCTTTATTACAGTACCCCCTATTACAATGTCACTTATACTTACCTACTTACAGACCCCAATTCTCTGCCGCGGCAGTCTCCCCCCTTAGGGTCATTTATGGGGGTACGTTGCTTAGTGCAGCGTATTTTTAAGGTGTTAGTCACGCTAACCGATTTCTGATCGGTAACCATGACTTCAAACCAATTTTTGTGCCGGCCTCGCAAGTATCAGAAGAGACACCCATGCAGCCTCCACAAGTCTATTTACCAGAGGCTATCTGTGATTTTTCCAGAGCAAGTGTGGCTCTCTGTGTATCTCCCAGCTTGTGTGCAGAGCAGGCAGCATCCTGGAACAGCTGTTAGTGATCATGTTGTGGCCAATCTCTGGCATCTGTTCCCGGAAGATGCCTACTCTGCTGCTGTAGGTGCTCAAAACCAGCTCACAACAGCTGCAGAGGGGTGTGTCAGTCCCAGCGAAGGATCGGGGGTCTGTAAGTAGTGTTAAACATGAGGGTTAAAAGTGAAATAGCCCACACTATTTTACTTTAGTTCTCCTTTAATAAGACGCCAGTTTGAAAGAACAGCCTTCAGATCTGTGAGCTACGGTTATTATTTGGGAGAATCAGGGTAAAACCATTAGCTGAAAAACTTGGCTTTTGTGAAATGAATGTCATCAGACTATGAAAAGGGAGGGGATTAATGAAATGAGTGATCAAGCCGTAACCAAAGGGAATTCAGTCCATTACATGAAACTTTCGGGAAAATATAAAGGTTCTGGAGGACTGGAAAGCAGTGATTCATGAAATACATAATTGATTTAGAGGGCACAGAACAAAAGAAGAATGGTTTAGAGAGGAGAGCGGAACAATCTGAGTTTTAACTGCTCTTTCCTTAGATGGGTTTGGGGATACCAGTTGCATAGAATCTCATTCTCCGAATCTTTCAGCAAAATAGCAAACCTGGTAACGTGTTTATAGACATTTAAACAATAATCAACCTTATAATCAGATGTGAAGCACAAAGGTGAAAGTGATTGCCGTGTGATAAAATTTCCAGGAAAAAAAGAGTTAGACGTGACTGTAATATTAATGTTATGGGCTATATACAGTAGAACTATATTGCTAAATTGTGATACCCCAACTTTAACCACTTTGTTAAATACTGGCCAGTTTCTATGGGGCACATTTATAATGTATATCGCCCATGCTGGACTTCGCTATGGAAAAGAACATTATTTCTACAATATTTATAAACCAGATCCATAATAATATTGTCGTATTCATTGCGCCCAGCGTCACTTAGAAAAAGTGAAAAAAGCACCAAAACGTCTCCCAATACCAGACCAGATTTCGACAATTTTACTTGTTTGTTATTATCAGCCAACCCACCAAACTCAGAATGCCAGCCTATTCAGCAGTCTCATTGACAGTCTAATAAGCAGTCTCATTATGTATATCTGTCAATCTGTCTGTCTGTTCCCCAACATCCAGTGTGTCCTTCCCTCCCTTTTAACTAACGTAAGATTTCCTTCATTCTTCCAACTTCCCCCACATACACCCCTTTAATGCTCCTCCTACCAATCCCTCCCGTATGTGTAAGTACTGTACAAGTGCTAGCAATCAAATTATTGCACTGGTCTGTACTGGGTAATATATTTGACCAACTAGACTGTAAATAATAAGCCCAAGAGCTAGCGATCAGCTGGGTACTGGGTACAATAGTGGGTAATATATAAATAGCCAATACTGTACTTACTGAGCTAGACTGCAGGTAACAGAGAGCTACCCCCCCTGTTGAAAATACCCAGGGTTAGGACCTAAACTGGCACACTTGAAAATACACACCTGAGGAAGGGGGTTGGACCCCCCGAAACGTTGTGTACCTGCATGTTGAGCACTTAAATAAATGAAAATTTGTGATTTATTTTCAAGTGTGCCCCCCTGCTTTTTTGATATGGATTGTATATTCACCTGATATGGCACAGGCTTCAGGGAGTGCACCTTCTTAACTTACCTGTTGGATATCCACAACTTTTTGATATTAGGACCTAAACTGCTAGATCCTCACCCCTGGGTCGAGCACTAACCTGTTTAAGTTGCTATTGCAGGTGTATTGTTCACAGTCTCCCCCTCTCTGCCTGGGCCAATATCAAAAGGAAGACACACTTCATGAACAGTGTGAGTATATCAATACTAGAGATGGGATCTGGTTCCGACTCGGACACGGAACCCCTCGTTCGAGCGGATTGTTAGGATTTTGGGGCTTTGGGAGGTATTTTCGAGGGTTATCGAAAGTACAAAGTTATTTTTGAGGGTTACCGAATGTATGTACGTATAAACTCAAGTGAGGGGAAGGATAAAGTGCTCGAAAGTAGTTTCAGTTTTTATTTTCGAGGGTTATCGAAAATAGAAACCAGAACTAAAGTCATTACCGTAGCAAACGCCATTTCGCTTATCGCCGCAGCAACCAATCGGTCATATTTCTAAAACACCGATAAGCGATTGCTTGCGTTAAGTTCTGCCATTTATAATTGCCAAGTCTGAGGTGGCGAAAACGCTCAAGTGCCAATATATCTAGTTTGCCAGTGGATCCTTGGAAGGTGTCAGTACATTGTGGAGTGTTTCACTATACTAATAATGGTCCAGGGAGATGTTAGACTGCTTTCCAGCTTTTACTCGATTTACTCAAATACGATTTGCAATTTCCTGGTTTACCAAGATCGGCATTTTCTCTTTTGCCACGATACAGGACTTAATGCATACGGTAAGAATAACTATCTTTGCCATACCGATGTACAGCGAAACGGCGATATTAGCGAACCTTTATAAATATGCCCCATACTCATTACAAAACAAATGTTTCTTTCAATGCTTTCCCCAGTGGCAGTGTTGCAATGCAAGTTTCTTATTGATGGTAGATGTGGTGTTGGTCTTTCCAAGCAGGTTGGTGTGACATTGATGTATCTGTTATGTACAGTTCCTAGAGCAATAGGTGGATGAACTGTCCGTAGCGATCTACCAGTCCAGTCTATACATGATAATGCAGTTTATAACTAAAATAGAATAGCTATCAAATGATAATTTGACATATGTGTTGCATTTCTTTGTTTTTCGGTTAGAATATTCCCCATCCTGTCATGTTTCTTAATTAATCTGAAACTTATTTCCACATAAACGTTCGAAAAACCAAGGAATGCTGGGAGATTCCAGAGGGTTCATGTTAGGTATTCCTAAAATAAATGGTATTTTCTCCGGGACAGGAGAACCCTTTATTGGTAAATGACTGGATGAACATTTCCAGCACAGAAGGGAAGGCCTGTCTGAATTATCTACCTATTCATTTTACTGTCGGTTAGAACACACAAGAGCAGTCAATTTTGCAATATGACATCTCCAGATGGCCAGGTTACAAGTGCTATCAGATAGGTGTATGGCAGGTTATCAAGCTTCTCTGTGTTCCTGTCACTCTCCAGCTCCTACACATATTACTGATTGTACAAGATTATAAACCTTCTGTTGGCTGTTTGTCACACGTCCTCGGCAATAAGCATGTATTCTTAAAGAGAAAACCAAAGTGTATTATTTATACAGGGCAGGGAACTGATGTAATATAAGGGAAAATGTATCCCCTACTGTTCATTATAAGGATATTAAAAGTCACCAAAGAGTTCCACCATGACCATATAATAGGACTTTTATAAAGGAAACGGGACTCAGAGGTGACTTCTAATATCCTTATAATTAACAGTAATCAAAGAACAGTAAACAGTAAAGTGCTCTGTAATTTCAACAGCCTACAGTTCTTAACGCGATTTATTAAAGGGCGAAACCCGGCCGCGAAAAGTTAACGGCTCATTAATATCACACCAGTTACCGCTCGCTTCTATTTATAAAGCGGCGGTAACTGATGCACTGCGTTAATCTCGGCCATTTGGTGGCGAAAACGGACGAGATCGTGGGGGGTCGGGGGTGTACGCCCAACCCGTGGTGGGTGGTCGCCCCCGCCACGGGAGGCACAAGGGCTCTTTTAAGAGATGATGGGGGTCCTGGTTCATGCTGCGGGACCCCCAACAAAGGCACTTTTCAGTGCCGCAATGGCCCTTATAAGGGCCAGGGAAGGGAGTCCCGGTTCAAGCTGTGGGATCCCTTAAGCCCCAAGCCCTCCTCGGGGCAGCAAGGTCACTTCTAAGTGCCACAAAGGCCCTGATAGGGCTGGGGAGGGGGTTCTTGGTTCTAGCTGCAGGACCCACTAAGCCCCAAAAGGCACTTGTCAGTGCCTCCGCTGGAGGGTCCCTCCACCCCTCCCAGTGGGTCCCTCCCTTCCCCTCCCCGAGAGAGTATGGGAGGGGCTGCTGGGAAGGGTCGTGCAGCGGGTGGCGAGGGCAGGGTGGGCGTATGCACCAGCAACAGCGGGTGCGACCACCCGAGGCGCAATCCTTTCCCAGCATCCCCTCCCAGCCCCCTGCTCCGTACGCTGGGATTTAAACTCCCTTGGCAGCGATATTGTACTCACACACATTGTGTAGAATCAACCAACCAGTCGGATCACACAGACAGCAGCAGTCCCGATGGATCCTCACACGTTCTGCGCATGCACTAAAGGAACGCGCATCTCGGACATTTCCCAGGCAGGCAGTCACTGAAAGTGGGCGGACCTACACCATCCACAGCGTTAAGGGAGAAACTCATTGGATTTCTTCTAAACTACTGCTCAAAGACACAGGATACTGCAGGTACATTTCCACCTTACACATATCTATCCTTACAACCCAGGTGACTTTTATCAGTGGAGATACTCTTTAATAACCTGTGCACCTACCAGGACCCAGGCCACCCAGCAAGGCCCATCCCAAAGGTTTCACTGTCACAGTGGTAGAAAAAGGCAACAGATGCTGAGAAGATTCACCACTTTGCTGCAGCTGCTCTCTCTGTGATATCCGCACTGCCACTGTGCCACACCAACCCTCCCTCCCTCTCTCTATTGGCTGCTGCTGGAATGTTAATCACCTGTTGACACGAGTGGAGCCTCAGAGGACCAATAGAGAGCAAAGAATGAATATTGCAATGTGGGAGCGTTTTGATTGGTTCCAACTTCCACTGACTTCCTTCCTTGACTGAGAGCTGTATGTTCTGCAGAGCACTGAGCAGCAGGGTATGTCCTGACTCTGCTTTTGCTTCTTAAGAGAGTCAGTAGTCAGAGTTAAAGCAACTTCAAGGTACCGTGTATACTGGAGTCATGCAGGTAGCACTCACACTTCTCGTGGCCAGAATTTTTTTTTTATAACTGCTTGCTTCTTCAGTGCAGGGGTGCCACCTAAGACAAATATCTCACTCTGCCTCATGGTAGATGTGGCCCTGTCCAAAGTGAGTGGTATAAACAAGTTTGTCCATAGTGAATGTCATATACAAGTTTACCCACTGTGACTGGCACATACAAGTTTGCCCACTGTGACTGGCACATACAAGTTTGCCCACTGTAACTGGCACATACAAGTTTGTCCACTTACTTTGGTAGAAGGCAGGCAGAGGCTAAATGAGGTGGAGACAGGATAGGCACACTGTCTGGAAGCAGGAGCTTTCACGCCAGTGCGCACGCTTTTCACGGTCGCACATTTTTCTGGGGTTTTGTTTTTGCTGCTGCCGACTGCCCTATCCTCTGAGTAGCCGGAGTGCTGCCTCAACCCATGTGTGGCTCCAATCTTTCAACATTCCAACCTATCGAATGACACTGAATGCATGCCTAAGAAAGACATCAATCAGCAGAGCGCATATCAGGAGGGACAAACAAAAAGTGGGGGACTGATAAAGAAGCCTAATAAGAAATTGTCAGGAAATCAGATCTATAAAGCTAGGTACAAACTTAAAAGATTTTTGAAACATGACAGACAGGATCTTGCAGGAAAAAATCTGCATACACACAGTCCTGAGCGCTCCCCCTATACTCCTCTATAAGGAGTCTACTGCGAACATTTAACCAATCGCTTTTAAAAAACGTCTTTCCCGATTGTAATTACGATCGATATTACCATCTAATGTCAGCATAACAAGATTGTGAAAACATACAATTTTAGGGCAATCAATAGAATTATGGAAATGTCTACTCACATGTCAGATTGATCATAATATTGGCCCAGAGTATGGGCACCTTTAGTGTGCAGGCCATCTTGTTTTGGGAACCATCAACACTAACAAAAGTACAACAGCACAAGCCAAAGGAATGTTTATCATTTACTGTACATTATTTGCTGGAACACACTGTGCCAAATACATTTCAGATTGGATTTCCTTTTTACAGATCATTATAGTCCAGTGTCTTTTAGCCTCTGGTTACATTTATAGGTCACATGTCAGCCCAGAGCATTATGTTTCACAGTAATATCTACAGGGTTGTGTTAACATTTCCTAAGCCAACCCCAAATTAGGAGGAAAGTCTTGCATATTTATTTGGTTAAATGAATTACAGTCCTAATGTAAGGCTTCTATTTTGCTTTTGTTTCCGTATGGTGTGATATATATATGGAACATATGCGCTATGGATAAGTAAACAATTCCAACTTGTTTTTTTTGCAATGTATAATAAAACAACCAATTAACCTAAAGAAAGTGAAATGTTTGTATCACAGCGTAGCAGGCTGTTAAAGCAGGAACGTGTTCCAGAGAGAATTGTGTGTCTCCAAACAACCAAATGCAGAGAGAACTCACACAATACAAGTTGGTTTAAGATTTCTGTAAGCAGAAGCTAATTTTGTTCCTGGGCACAGGTTAGTTTCATGGTCTGGAGGGGGGGGGCTTAGCAATACAGTAACATTTGACCAGGGGAGGGGGTTCATCCCTTGAATGAACAATTATATATATGTATGTATCTATGTTTAATTTAATTATTTAAATAAATCACTCCTCAAACCCCAAAACTGCAATAGCGGTATTTTACAGGGCCTAGAAGTGAAAAAAATAACGGCACAGAAATTAACGGTAATCCAGGTATCCCACCTCTCCTGCGAATTGGGATGGTCTCCCGCAAGACCACCCCAATCTCCCGCAACGTAGAGGAGTCCTGAATCTCCTCCCCACTACCCTTTTTTGGCTGCCACTCTCCTGGACCTCCCACACCATTCCCCTGTAACCCCTCCCCCGCCTCCCTGCGAAGGAAAGCCCCCGCCCACTAAATGCCTCCTTGGGGAGGAAAGCCCCGCCCACTATGTGACATCATTGATATCACGCCCCGCCCCCATGCCCCCTCTCCCACCCTGCCCGGAAGCATGAAGTGGCAGGGTGGGATGTCTGGTAATCATTGCTACTTTAAGGCTGTGTAGTAGTCAATGGTCCAATATTGCTTGCTATCAGAATATGCCATGGCCATTAATTTTCCACATGGTCATAAATTGCCATTGCAAGACTAGCTGGATCACCTGCTCTGCACCTACTGCCACCTTTTAAGTGAGTTCACACAGCCTCTCATGCCCTGCTCTGCTCATCATGGGTTAAATTACTCTGTCTGCGTGGGCACACCTTATTTACAACTTCACACCTTATTTACAACTTAGTCTGTCTGAGCTGGGCATGAGGGCATCTTATATGTACCAATCTGTGAGCTAGGCACAAGGGAATCTTATATGTACCAGTCTGAGCTGGGCATGAAGGCATATTATATGTACCTGTCTGAGTTAGGCACAAGGGCATCTTATATGTACCAGTCTGTTTGAGCTGGGCATGAGGGCATCTTAAATATACCTGTCTGTGTGAGCTGGACATGAAGGCATATATGTACCTGTCTGCGTGAGCTGGGCATGGCGGCATGTTATATGTACTTGTCTGTTCGAGCTGAGCATGAGGATATCTTATATGTATCTCTCTGTGTGAGCTGGGCATGAGGGCATCTTTTATGGACCTGTCTGCTTCAGCTGGGCATTGGAGCATCTTACATGTACCTGTCTGTGTGAGCTGATCTTATAAGTACCTCTCTGTAAGATGGGCATGTGGGTAAGCTATCCATACCTGTCTCTGTGAGCTGGGCATCTTATATGTACCTGTCTAAGCTGGGCATGAGGGAATCTTATATGTACATGTCTGTGTGAGCTGGGCATGAGGGCACCATATATGTACCTGTCAGAGCTGGGCATGAGGACATCTTTTATGTACCAGTCTGTGTGAGTTGGGCATGAAGGCATCTTATATGTACATGTCTGTGTGAGCTGGGTATGAGGGCACCTTATATGTACTTGTGTCTTTGAGCTGGGCATGAGGGCATCATACATGTAGCAATCCTTCTATTTATCTATTATATTATTCTATTATCTAGTATCTATCCCCGTCTGACTATCTACCGTCAGATCAACAGAATTGGGGCTTTATCGGCAATGTGTATAGCGGCTTTCCCGAACGTTCCCATCGGACCGAAAATTTCCCTTTATCCGAGGTAGTCTTCCTATAGGGGAGTCTGCCATGATTGAAGGAAATACACCTATGCATTGTATAGGGGGAACACTCAGGACTGTGTGTATCCAGACTTGAGTGTGCAGATCGTTTCTCGCTAGCAGTCTGCTGGGAATTATCACTGTCAGTCGCTATGAAAGTCACAGCATCTGACAGTTCGTTTGTGACCGATTGTGTGGTCCATAAGAGATCGACAATGAGACCGCTGCAGATTTTTCAGCCTTACCAACCAATACACGAAAATGTCGGTTTACCGAGCCTAATGTCTCAAGGCACGTTAACCAGCTGTTTTTTGATAAATGTGCAGTTGGTGGGCCCCTGGCACACGATTCCCTGGTGGCCCCCAGGTGTCCAGTCAGACACTGCTGTAGTCTTTCCTGTGCTACCATGAGAACATCCGCAAGCCATACACTGCTTGCATAGCTCAGAGCTCCAAACGAATGCCGCTTGTAATAAAATATCTAAATGTTCTACCCATAAACTATGATAAACACTTATTTGTTGTTTAATCAAGCATGGAAATTAATATTGTGAGTCTCATTGCTTGTACGTCATCAGAGCCACTTACATGCAATTAAACACTGCTGGCTGTATACAGTTCATTCCTTACCCTCCCTCCCTTGATTTCTTGTAATACATATGTGCATTACATGCGGATCAACTGCAGAAGAGACTGAGTAATTAAAACCCCAGGCAAAAAAAAGCAGCTTGAAACATCAGGCACTGGAATCTGTTCACAATGACTTAACATCTGAAGCTGGAAAGGTATTTTATCTTAGGTTTGAGATATCAACTTGGAGGTCATGCATTTTGCTTTAGCAGATGTGTCTGGAAGCTGCCACAGAGCATATTGCTGTTAGAGAATAAAAATGGATAAACTGATATCCTTCACAGTGTTGTAGAGGAATTCATAGCATCAGTGAACTTGGAACAGGATGCAGCATGTATCATTAACCATCTACTCCTCCTTTCAAAACGAATCAGTGTAGAACTGCGTGGAAAGGACGTCCTACAGATCCCAAGTCAGAAATGAAGCGCTGTCATGACAGTTTAATACGTTCATGCGGTTAAACTTGGCTTTCCTTAATTCTCATTTTTAGGATTTGCATTAATGCATTCCAACAGGGGATTATTTCTATAATGGGTCACAAAATATTCTTAGATCAAGAAACCAGTAAAATAGTAATTGGAAATGGTGAAAAAAAAAGTTCCTAATTTCATAGCCTGGAAGCTTAAAGGAAAAGTATCAACTGTTTAAAGGATAACTGTGGTCTCCCTACAAGAACTCTCTCATAGCTTTCAAACATGCCTAGGATGATGGATCTAGCTTCTCTGTATCTTAATTTATAGGCTTGTAAAGTTTTGCTTTCCAGGCTGCCCTGTCTCTGTGACAGGCATGTGTTATAAACTGTGTCATAAGCCCCATCTCTCAAAATCAAAAATCAAATCAGAAGAACCACTCATTGAGTCACCTTGAGGCTCTAGTCTTTCCACAGACAGAGATGGGGACTTTAGATGGGGTCAGCAGATAATTTTCTGCCTGGCCCGATCTACATTTTTCCTGATTATGCAGAGCAGTCGATTGCAAAAACAGAAAATATTTTTTGACATATTGAGCTATCCAATCAAATCCAATCCAATCAAATTTATTGGATTGCTCAAAATTTGTATTCTGTGTATGCTTTACAGACCTGCAACAATTTTCTTTCCAGCTTTATAATTCAAGGGAGATTATGGGCTTTACTACATAATAAAGGTTTATTGTCAGTAATGTCCAGCAGCAAACCTATATAACCATCAGCAGAGACATTGTTGGTTTTGGGCGTGGCAAAAAAATCTACGCTGTTATCTAAAAGTTGATCAGAATCAGATGGTATTTCAATACCGCCCGGGATCAATCCTTCGAAGTCAAGATCGCTATAAAGGTTCGCTATCGGACATTAATGATGATGAACCTTTATACCTACCTCCCAACGTTCCCACATTGTTAGGACATTACAAAATGAATGGGCCAGGATGGGGAACATGGGGCCCTATGTATAAAAGTGTGGTACTGCTATTTTGCAATAGCATGTATGTATGAATGTATAGGTTTATATAGCGCCACTAGGGTACGCAGTGCTGTACAATATAGAATACAAAAAGTTGTAAATAAATACATAAATATATAAATAAGTATGAGCATCATGAAATATACAAGTGCTTGAAACACTTGTAACACGAGGAAAGAGGTCCCTGCCCCGTAGAGCTTACAATATAATAAGGTGGGTAACATACAGATACATAGGAAAAGGTGGAAGTGCTAAAGTGGTGCAGTATCAACAGTCCTATGCTGTGCTGTGCTCAGTGAGGTAGGATGAGACGTTAGATTTAAACTTGTTTATTGAGGTTTCTTGACGTAGAGAGAGAGGAATAGAATTCCAGAGGACGGGGGCCAGAAGGTTTAAGGCGAAAGGAGGCAGTGTGAATGAGGGGTCTATATAAGAGATGGTTCTGTGATGAGCGGAGGGTACGGGCAGGGACATATGGGGACACAAGAGAAGAAATATAAGAAGGAGCAGAAGAGCGAAGGGATTTGTTAAGAGAAGGATTTTGTAGATAATGCATTGTTTAATGGGGAGCCAGATAGATGTGCTGCACAGAGGAGATTTAATTTCCCAATTGTTAGAGAGCAAGATAATGCGCATGGCAGAGTTAAGTATGGACTGAAAGCAGAAGGTTGCAATAGTCTAGGCGTGTTAAGATGAGAGCATGGATAAGCATAGCAGTAGTCGGAAGAGAAAAGAATCTACGGATTTTTGCAATGTTATGAAGAAAAAAGCAACAGGTTTTAGCAACATAGTTAATGCGATTGGAAAAGGAGAGAGCGGAATCAATAATAATAACCCCTAAGCAACGTGCCGACTGAATAGGGTGTTGTTTACAGAAAAAGAAAAAGGTGGGATAGGACCAGCTTTAGGTGGGAAAATGATTAGTTTGGTTTTAATCAGGTTTAGTTTGAGGCATCGGTGCACCATCCATGAGGAGACAGCACGGAGACAGTCGGAGATGCGTGATTGGGTGTCAGGACTAAGCATGGGGTGGAAAAATACATATGCGTATCATCGGCGTACAGATGGTAGTTAAAACCAAATGAGCTGATGACTTCTCCCAGGGAAATGGTATAGAGGGAGAACAGCAGGGGCCCTGCGGAACCCCAACATTAAGAGAAACCGGAGAGGATGTTTTATTATTATATGACACAGAGTAGGTTCTGTTCGAGAGGTAGGATTGTAGCCACAATGCAGCTTCATTCTGGATGCCCAAGTAGTGAATAATTTGCATTAGGAGGGAACAATCAGCCGTGTCGAAAGCAGAGGAGAGGTCGAGAAGTATGAGAATAGAAAAGTGGCCATTGGCTTTGGCAGTCTGAAGGTCATTCACAGGGCTGTCTCCGTGGAGTTCGCAGGACGAAACCCTGATTGCAAGGGGTCTAGTAAGTTATGAGAATTAACATAATTAGTGATACGGGAGAAGACGAGACGTTCCAGTTGCTTAGAGGCTATCGGTAGAGAGACCGGGCGGTAGTTAGCAAGACAATAGGGGTCGAGGGAGGATTTTTTGATTTGCTTTACGTAGGCGTGTTTACAGGAGGAGGGGTAAATGCCAGATGACAGGGAGGCATTGAATATTTGGGTAAGTATAGGAGTGACTTCCTGATAATGCTTCAGTAGGAAAGAGGGCATGGGATCGAGGGTGCATGTAGTGAGTGGACATGGCCGAAGCAGAGATGAGACCTCTGACTGGGTCACGGGACTAAAAGATTCAAGAGCAGTAGAAAGGGGGGTGGGTAAGAGAATCTGAGAGCTATGCTGAGGGATAGAAATCTGCATGTTTTTAGTCAGCAAAGTCTTGGGCAGAGTGTGGAGAGAGAAAAGAGTCAGTGGGTGAGGGACTGAGAAGTTAGTTAAAGATGGAGAAAAGGCGGCGTGGGTTTGATTTGTTATTAAGCCTCTTATAGTATTTCTGTTTTGCTCCCGACAGTGCGGTGCTGAGGCATTGTAGCATAAACTTGTAATGGAAAAAGTCAGCCCGGATACGAGACTTTCTCCACATCCGCTCAGCGGCACGTGCGCACCTACGTATAAAATGGGTTGTGGGACTGAGCCAGGGGTGAGGATTTGAGAGACGGCGATTGCGGGGTTGCAAGGGGGCAAGGGAATCAATAGCATCAGTCAGGGCAGAGTTATAGGAGTTAAGAAGCAAGTCAGAGTCAGACATAAGGGTAGAGTGACAAGAGGAGAGAGAAGAAGCCAGCATCGGCAGATCTCTGGCTCGGGTATTACGGACATACACACAAGAAGGAGGGTGAAGAGAAACAGGAGAGTGTTGAGCAAGAAAAGTAATAAGATAGTGATCAGAAAGCGGGTAGGGGTTACTATGCAATTATCAATCGTTGCTGAGATCAAAACAATAGCGGATGTAAATTAAGGATTGGGGTAGTACATTTAAGAGCGTGATCATAGATCTACATACAATACCATTGTGGTATTTTTCTAAAGCTTGGTATTGTACAAATGAACAAACATTTTCGCCTGGGATCGTACATTTTCCATAACCCATGGTATCGCAATTCCACAGGGTTTCCAATATGGCCCCAGGGGAGGTAATAATGTTTTTACATATTAGATAGAGTTGTTGATGGAATGACAAAAATGGCTACTATTTAATGAATATATGAAAAGTTTCCGTAAGTGTACTTCACACTGCTGAACCCTGTGCAAAAATGCAATATTGTGCGGGATTTAGTGACCATGTGGTATTTTATGACCACATCTTTATTTTTTACCACTGTTGTAAAATTACCTGTTTAAATGCCACATGAAAGCAATCTTTGCTTTCGGGTCCTCCCGCTTCCTCAAACTGAACATGGACAACACATTTACCAACTCCTGTCGGCTCCAACTCAAAAACATCAATCCCATTCCTATCTTCCTTTCACCCAATGCTACGAAAATCCTAGTTTAACACCACTTGTCTATGTCTGACTCTCCACTAGCTGGTCATCCTACAAAGGATCCAATTCAAGCTGCTTACCCTATCCTATAAAGCACTATCCAATACAGCCCTTCCATATATCTCAGAGCTGATCCACCAATACTGTCCCAGGCATAACCAGGACTTTGCTTGTGCTGCCCCTTTGCTATGAAACTTACTTCTTTCCTCCATCTGTCCGTCATTCACATCCCTTAATATCTTCAAAGTAACCTCAAAACCCACCACTTCAAGCAAACATATACCCTGGCCTACAGCACTACTCTATAAATTGACCCAACATGGTCCTACCCGCTAATCAAACTCCACTGCCAATCTACTTACAGCCTACCGATTCACTTCACCTTATGTGTCACCCCTATTTCCTCAGACTGTAAGCTCATTGGACAGGGCCCTCTCTCCTACTGTATAATGGTATTGCTGTAAATGTACCCATCGCTATGCTGCATGTAGTTGTAATATATGCACTACCATTGAATGTAACATGTATGACTATGTTATTGAAAATCACCACAGAAGATGTTGGCACTAAATAAATCCATAATAATAATAATATTCTCTTCTTTTATCTGCTGCTCTTCCAGACCGTCAGACTTCCCGGAGAATATCTATCTTCAGGAATGCTGGGGAGCCAGGTAAGTTTTGCAATATTAGGATTTAGGGGGGTTCTGCTCTTGGGGAAAAAATGTACCTGGTGCTATGTTATCGTTCCCTGTGATTGTTGAGCTCTGCACCGGTTTGTTTCCTGGTTACGGATCCAACAGCATAAGCACTTAGCATGTATGGCACCAATGCTTCCAGTTTCCCGACATAACATTCTCGGTCCATCACTTTGAAACTTATCCATACCTGCTAAGTGATTGTGCTGCTGGATCCTTGTTGAGAAGCTGGGACGGATTTCTTGTCTGAGCACATCCCGGGGAGAACCTGAACAGATCGCGAGTGCGGGGCCTTTTTTTTTATAAAGGCACGGTATCGCTTTTTAGTTATACCATGCATTTAACAATCGTTAAACCAATCATTAATTTAGTGATCGTAATTATCGTAATTTAATGATAACGATTGTAAATTACAGATCATAAATCTACGATACCGCGTTCGTAGACTTATGATCCCCATAGAATACCATTGCAGTAGTTTACTACCGCATAGTATTCTATGACCGAAAGTTACTCAATTAAAGGGCAAGTCCAGCCCCAAAATGAAAACTTACATACAGGTAAATCACCCCCAAAACCCTAAATGGTAATAGTTTGAAATGTGAAATATATAAGTCTAACCTGAATTCCTACACAATGTCCTGTTTCCCCTGTTTCTGCTTCCTGGTCCTTCCAGTTAGCAACTGTCAGTTATGCATTTGACATTTGACATCACAGCCAATGACTGAATGTTAATCCCCTGTCTGCCTCTTCTGAGCATGCCCAGGCTCAGTACAGGTTTCTAAATTGCTCAGTTTCCATGGGGCATCCAGAAGCATAGCAAGCATACAGTAATGAATTCATAGGACAAAGTATCATATATCAACATATTTTAAAGAGGCCGTTCTTTCTAAAAGATGTTCTTATGAGGGTGGAGTTGTCCTTTAACTAACGTTCGGCGTAACTGTATGGTCATACATTAACGATAATGCGCTGTATTGCTAAATTGCGATACCACGCATTTTTAAATAGGGCCCTTACACCCACGTGACCGCAAGACGTAGAAGCCGGTATAGTATTGGAAACTCACTGTTGGGTCGCGGGTTAGGCTGAGGGGAATGAGGTAAGTCTGGAGCCACCATTTGTTCCGTATATCCTGATCGCCTAATTTACTTTGTTTCCAACTCTTTATCTGAAGTAACATTCTTGATTGATTAAGTGCTGATTAAATACATGCATTCTTATAATTATGGATTTATATAGCACCAAGAGCTTCCATAGATTTGTGTCCAAGGGCGGATTTGAACCCAGTGATGCATGGTCCCGTAATCACTGAGTCACCGCATTGCCAGGGATTGATGTGCTTTTCTTTGTGTATTTGTGTGTACTAGAGAGACACAAGGTAATTCTTACTCACAATGCATGCATTTGGAGCGCCCATCACTTCTTTATTAGAATCGAATGTTCCGTTTGCATACATTCTATTTTAGTTTGCACCGTGTTCTATTCTCATTCACTAAACTGAAATGAAATCTTTAGAGAGGAAAGTAAAGGATTTCTCACAATGCGCGAATTTAAATTTCAGTGTTCACTGTTGCAAGGTACAGCACATTAATGTCGTAATTGGCAGTTAGATGAATCACTAAATTGCAGGTACCACTATGTAATTGCTCACTGACAGCTGGGGCCGAATTGTTCTTCGGTACAAACCGTACATTGCTGTGAAAAGCCCGACAGATCGAAATCCAGTTTTTGCATTGAGCCCCCTCCAGAAAATTTGGATTTCTCATTTAAAGTCGTATTACAACACACTTAACATGTGATAGTCTCGTCTCTCAATTGGTTATTACAAATATCCTATTTACTAAAAGAAAGTTGTTGATATGCACAGACGCTGGACCCACCGTGCTGGCTATGTGACATCTTCTAGCCAATGTACCCACAGGTGGGTCCGGGAAGCCCAGTGGGGTGTGTGTGATGTGTACGAGTGGGAAGAGGTGCGCACTGTGGTTGGTGTGTCCATGCAGCGCGGGAGTAGGTGTGCGCCACGGGTGGTGTGTACATGTGGGGTGCGTGCCGCAAGGACATTTCTGTATAGAATATGGGCCTTGCTTGTTTCTAAAGGTTTAAGCTAACTTTTTGTCCTAGGAGCGACCATACTGGTTGTCAATTCAATAAGTGAATGTAAATCATTTGCTCAGACAATATGAGAAACTTCTGTACATCAGCAGATAGGGATGCAATTATTTTTCCATGCTAGTGATAGATCATGTATATGCATGTGCACATGTATAAATACACATAGCAATCTGCTTCTGTTATAGTTATTAAATGTCATATTGGCCTGGTCTGCTATTGTGAGATCACAAGTGGTTTCATCTCATTCTGTGACATGTCCACCCCCTAACAAACAATTAACCGCACAAACAGGATCCCCCATAAATCTTCTCCCCTGTGCTCTTGTAACAAGGGCTTGTTCTTCTGGGGGGGCAAAACATCAGTCGGCCTTGATGGTGACATTGCCTGCGTTAAAGCGTGAGTGTGTGAAGAGCTGTTAAAACCATAAGTCTGGGTTCACACGGGGCTATTACTTGTCCCGAGCGAGCGCTCAGCCAAGACAAATGACTGTTGGTCACAGCAAGAGTGACTGATCGTGCAGTCCCACTGCACGACTGGCCGTGATTTACCTCAAAACGGTATAGAAAAGTATTGTAGTGTCGTATCAGTCCAATATATAGATGTGAAAAAATAATAAGAGTGCTGTGATACGTTTTCTGTGGACTGAACAGTTTATTTAGTTGACAAGCTTTCCAGGGCTAAACCTTTTTTTCCCCTCCCCCCTTGTTGTTTTGCTGATCTTATTATCTTCTGTCACTGGCTCTTTACTTTCTGCTAAACCTTTGTTTCAATCAGTTCTGCTCTGACCCGATGAAGAGGGTTCAGCCCCCGAAAGTTTGTCTACTAAATAAACTGTTAATCCATAGAAAAAGTATCACAGTACTCTTATTATTATTTTACATCTTACCACGAACGGGTGACTGAGCTCAGTCATGGCCGGCCACCCCACACCATCAGATATATCTGTCCGACCGATCCACGGCAATATCGCTCGGTCTGTTGGAGTAGGACAGAATTCGTCATTGGACCAACAGACTTGAAGATAAACATCTTGTTTCAGGAGAGCTGGGGAGAAAGGTGAGTTTTGTGAAAACAGCTTTATGGGTGTCCTGGTTGTGGGGTTAAACGTTTGTTATTTAAATGAATGGTAAGCTCTAGTGAGACAATGTGCCATTATTCAGGCCATGACTGTGTTCTATGTACTGTATGACCTTTATATAAAACATATAAAATTGAATTCAACTTAAAATGATTACATCCTACATTCCCATTGTATTGGTGCATTACAACTTGCCCCCTTCTATGGGTAAATACAAGCCGCGCATGCACGACATGGCCAGTTTAAGTTCAGCTACCACCCCAAAGTTACTGTAGGCAGCTGGGTCCTAGCACACTAATACTTCTCTTCTACTGTGTGTGCTATAGAGTTGAATTATAAAAATGTCCCTTGAAACACAAGGGCAGCAAATATGAGGGTGAGACACTATAGAGCAGCGACCCTAAAACTATGGCCCTCCAGATGTTTAAAAACTACAACTCCAAGCATTTCCTTCTACAGAGGGAAGCTAGAGAATGCAGGGAGTTGTAGTTTTCAAACACCATAGCTTAAGGATCCATGCTATAATTTGTTTATACAGACATCGTAATGTATAGGCAGGTAATATATATATGAACGCAATTTTAAAATAAAGTGTGGAGCGAATTGTGCATCCTGTTTCTTCCTCTGAAGGGGTTAAATTTTCAAGAAGTCCAGTGTTGGTCATGTGATCATGCCAAAGTGCCCAGAATCAAATCACGTTTTCCCATTTTGCTGCCATCAGCTGTCCAGAATGAAGTATTGAGCCGTCCACTCTCTATCTTCCCCGTTCTGTATCCATATCAGATCTCTCTGCATCTCTGTCCTTAGAATTCCACAAAGTAATTGAGTAAATTGTCTAAAATGGGAACTTTCCCCCCCATTTTCTCTCAATCTGTAGATTTCCCTGGGGACGATGTAACCAGGCAACTCACCTCATTCAATCATTACCCTCATTGGTCTTGATACACATTCACTTGTGTAACATTCGCTTTTTTAATGACCCTTAGCTGTGTATTGTCAGCCATTTCAGATGCTTATTTCTTTAGTAAGGCCTAATACACACAGGTCGAATTTGACACCATCCTCCCGACAGCAAAACACCAGGAACCACCAGAGAGCCGGGAACGTACAATTCACCTAAACATGAACTAAACATTCCCAAGTAGGCAACTTCGGAGCAAAATTGAAGTCTAGATTTGCAGGATTGTTAGAGCATGAAAATAAATCCTTTTTATCAAAACCCAGTTAGGGATTTCTCAGTGAAATGACAGTTCCAGAATCCTGTTTTTATCGCCCGCTGCACAGGATTGGCTGAAGCTATAAGGAAATAACGCATTAAGGTACTGCATGAATAGAAGAAGGATCTGAATGGAGTGGAAATAACAGCCATGATTTAAGAAAACATCTATGATTGACGCCATAATGGGCTTCTAAAGTAATCGTTTTGTCTTCTCTAAAGTGTCACTAATAGGATTTTTTCCTTACTGAAAATGATGTTACAGTATTCTATGTGACTACAACAAAGTCTACAGTTAGACTTTCTCCTTTCTCTGAGACCTCGTCACCTTAGCGTTTCGATATGATTCCTTTTATAGTATTTTTTTATTTGTTTTTAAAATGTCTTCACTTGGGATCCTGCTGTGACTAGACGAGAGGTTTAGAAATTCCCAGCGTGTGTTCGGCAGATTGCAATCCTAGACTTTATACAGAAGGAGGAAAAATAAAGGATCAAATTCCCACCGTGGTGGCTGAAATGTTTAATTAAATCAAATCTGGTTGTCGCTCAGCAATAACGGCGCTAGCGCCAAGGGCAACTGTATGAGCACACGGACAGTAAAAACAAGTCACATGATACTGTCCACCAAGATGAAATCAAAAGACAGAGAATGAATGGGGAAAGTATTGGGAAAGATCATGATACAGCATGGAAAGTCAGCAATCATTCATCCAAATTATGTCCGTTCAGATCATATCCTAGAATGCGTCGTCCCTTTCAATCTGTAATCACAATATGATTTTTTTAGATTTTGATTTAGGTTTGTTTTCTTCGTTTAGTCAAATAAAACAGAGGGTTACTTTCATTAACCCGCATTATCAAACCTTCCAATACCACGGGTTATCATGAAAAAGTACGATGATAAATCTACATCAGTGTCGTAGATATACGAACCTTCTTCTTTACAATACCGCAATGGTGTTGTTGTACAACCCCGATTGTTATTTTGATGTCCACAACTGTAAATGTACGATCGCGTTTACGATTAAGGCACGCTCTTTATAAATACGGCCATGATTATGTAATTATATTACTTTTGCTTGAATTAGTATGAGGAGAAATGTATAGACTTCAAAGCTCCAACTTTACAAAGGTTCACGGATAGGAATTGCATTGCAGAGCTTTGCAAAAATCAGGTTCACTTCATTTTCCTCGCCCATCAGATATGCACCATTTTGTTTCAATGAGTCAGAGATGCATTTGAAGAGTGCAGCTATAAGGTAACCTACTTAAAGGTGAATGTTTGTGGGTATGGAACTAAAACACATTAGTCCCAAGCACATGTTTGTGATAACATATTTGTGTAAGTCATATTTAGTAAATAGTTGCCTAGTCTGCAGCCTTCCAGCTACTTTCCTGCAGCTTTTCCAAAAGATCTAGACAAGAATTCTTCCTTCTGTTACTTGTAGAACTACAATTACAAACCTCTTAGTTTCCGATCTTTGATTCCCAGAAAGCCTTCTAGTCCTGACACGCTGCTTCTGATATTCCCCAGTACTATGTGTAGCAAAACTGTGCCGTGTATCAAGCCAGCGAATTCAAATCTGGGCCATTAACCAAATCTTTCAATCTTGTATATTTCAGTGTTTGCTCTTATTTCTACCTTTTCTGCATAGCTCAGCGGGAAACGTTATGGGTTTATAAATAAATGAGAATAGTAAGAGATCCCAGTGTGTTACATCAACTGCAATGTTTTAGCTGTGTAACACTGGGAAAGGCAGGATTTGCTGTTACTGAGCTGGATAAGAGTAAACTGGGTTTGCTCAGACATTGTATTTGCCATTGATGAAGGATTTAAAGGAAGCCTGGGACTCCCATACTGCTTAGTGCTCGAATAGAAATGGCAGTGTATATTTATATTAGCTGGGATATAAACTAATCCTATTGTACAACTATCCTTATATTATATGTGATATACCCAGGGAGACTCTATCATGAGTCCCGATCAGGTTTGCCAGGCGTCCCTATTTGGGCAGGATTGTCCCGACTGCATGTACAAAATCCCGACTTTCGCAGTCAGGACTGAAATCCCGTCCAAACACTGACCCTGCCAGCCCTTCCCCCATCCTTCTACCCGCCCCATTATGCCCCTAGACTCACCTCTTATTGCGGCCCCATCCTAATGGAAAACATTAAAAGAACGCATCATAAACAGAGAGCTAATAAAAACTTTTTAAAAGAATGTGACCTAAGTTTTCATAAAACTACATTATTATTATTACACATTTTTGTTACTGTTATGATTGAAACACATGGCAAACTGATTGGTGTTCCTTATGTCCTAGACAAATAAATTAATATTCTAATGGCTGGGAAGGAACTCTATTGAAGACCACGTGATCAAACAAAAGAGGCGTCCAATCAAAAAAAGAATTGGCAATAAAGTTGAGCAAAACATTTTCCAGATATTTTAACCTGACCAACTAAAAATATTCATCAAGTGGAAATACTGCCACATGTGTGCCAGGCCTTACCAAACCATTGCTAGAGTCCCCATAATATAAAATATTGTGCCAAATAAGACATTGTGCAAGGTTTTCTTTTAACTCTTATGGACACTGCTCCCCTGGGTAAGAGGTTATGATCCAGGCTGTCAAACTGAAATCTCAATCTGCTGACAGACAATGAATAGCTCTAAAGCATTCCACATATTCATTATCATAAATCCTGCTAGATTCAGTAAAGTATCCCTTCATCCTTTTATATTATTACATCAGGTTTTATATACCTTAACCCAGCATTCATTACCCTCCCGTTCTGCTTGATTATTGTGCTCAGTTCGTACTTTCTGGAAGAGATTAGTTCTTCCTCTGTATTAGCTGTTATCTAGAAATTATTTCCCACTCCCTAATGCTTACGAGTTCATATTAATTGCACAGAGCTTGGTGGTATATTAACTTTTACTGAACCCAAGTTACTTTTTATTTCTTTACCAGAGCCATCCATTTTCTTTTTATTATCTCTGCAATCATCATTTTTCTGTTAGCGTATTTAACTTAACATTTTTGTGCTGGTAAGATTTCTTATTAAACTGTCACTTAACATTCTTTTTGTATTACATAAGATTTATCATTATTCACTCTGAATTCCTATCATTAAAATTCTTCCTTTTAATATGCCTAACACATTAACACATTGCTGCCTATATTCTACTTTCTCAAATATGCCTGACACTTAAAGGGGAACTGTGGTCTGTGTAGGTGAATTGATAAGAATTGCTCCCGAGAATTTTTGCAAGTTATTTCCATTGTTTATTTTGCATAGTTTTAAAGATATTTACATTTTTGTGTGTGATATGGCAGCAGCATCACCAGGTCCCCTGCACTTCCTGCTCGGAAACTGTCAGTCAATCTGTCCATGTGGCCCCGCCCAGTCGCGGGTGTCTAAGCCCCGCCCACTCGTGAAATGAGCCTTTTCAGGCAGAGTGAGAACATGAAAGAGAAGGGCTGTAGATTTCCTTACCTTCTGTCAGGACTTCACACAGCAGAGAGGAGGAGGGACTTCCTGTCTCCCTCACACACTGAGGGAGTCTGAGGCTGTGCTCGCCGGCACTGTGCAGGAGAAGCCTCAGGAATGTCACAAGTCAGCCTCCCACCCATTAACTTTCTGGTCAGTCATTTCTGTATATCTTGGGCTGTGGAGCACATAGAGAGGTGGTTGATGGCTCATTTTAAAGGAAACTGGCCTTTCATTTAAACTTAACCACAGTTCCCCTTTAATTCTACCATTAATTTCTCTTGATTAGGACACATTAAAGATCATTGTTCGGACATTTAAAAATATTGCATTATAGGGTACCCAAAGAAAGATCTGCATGCAATCCATGTACCCCCCCCCCCCCCGTCAGTAAATAGCAATTAACTAAATGTAAGCCCCTAGAGATCTGGATGAAATGTCTGTGCGCATATGCAGTGTCTGGTTGCACCTCCTGACCTCTGTCAAATGCTACTGTACCTTGCCTAATCTGTCCTGTAGAAGGATTGGCTAGAGAATACTAGTTGGTGTGGACATCTGTAACAAGTTTCTGCAGCAGCTTAGGACTGAGCATGTGTAAAGGACATAATGGCCATTGACCAAACTGTGTGATACTGAAATGCTGAGAAAGCACAAACCTTCACAACAACTATATCATAATGTTAGGTAAGATTACTGAATTCTGATTCAGCATTGTTCTGAGGCTTACGTTGTCCTTAAATTTGCTCGCTGCTTCGCCCCTTTTCACCGCAATGCAACCAAAATATATGAATGAGGGCTAGGCCACACTATTGTGTTTTTCTTGCGTTTGTGCTTGCGGTTTTTTCAGATCATTGAAAACGCAGCAACGCACTGAAAACGTACATTTTCAGGTGCGTTGCGATTGCGCATGCGATTTGCGTTCCGCATTTTTAATCGCAATCGCATGCGTTTTCCTATACCTAATGGAAAATACACATGCGCAATGAAATCGCACATGAAATCGCATGCGATTCAGTGTGTGATTGTGTTTGCGTTGCAGTGTGGCCGTGCCCTAAGAGTAGGGGAAAAAAATGCTCATTTATATACAAATATTCGAAAATACAAAGTTGTACCAAAATGTCCCATGAGTTACTGGAGCTCCCTGACATGGGCTCCCTGCTCCAGCCCTCCAATGTTCATATGTAACACCAAAAAGTAATGAGGGAGGTCCAGACGTTGAACTTTATATACATATATACCATAGCGATTGGTTGAAAGTGGGAGAGAGTTACATAGATTGTGATATTTTAAAATGAGAGTACTGTGATACTTTTCTAATTTCTAGAAAATTTCTATTTAGTTGATAAGCTTTTGAGGGCTATACCCTCTTCATCAGAGCAGTAGATTGTGAACTTTTTGTGGCAATCGCCAAAAAAACCCAAAAAAACCTATAAATATATATATTTTAAAAAAAAAGTTACAATAACTTTCCTTTCTCAGTAAGAGATGCCTGTGTCAAATAGGGGAAATATTTCACTACAGAAAGCTCTGCAGTTATTTTTTCTCACTCTAGATACAAAGTAACTTATTTGACAGCTCCTTTTCTGTTTAGGAGTAAAGCACACAGAGCTTGGGA
This sequence comes from Hymenochirus boettgeri, assembly GCA_019447015.1. NCBI lineage: Eukaryota > Metazoa > Chordata > Amphibia > Anura > Pipidae > Hymenochirus > Hymenochirus boettgeri. The sequence goes on along the minus strand of CM033475.1, from coordinate 202,265,170 downwards.
TAGAGGAGGGGTTTGAAGGCGCTTTACTTGTTTATCTCTGGTTAGGAACTACTTAAGATACGTACACGTTTTTTAATTTTTGTTTAAATTGTTACACAATCTGTTCATGAACAATTTTTCTTATGATACCTGTATAGACAGGCTGCTTAGCAAAAGCCAAGCAGCCTCTCCGTCCTATGGATGGGAAAGGCAAGAGCAACTGAGAACCCCCTGCAGCTTTGGAAAACAAAAGGAATTTGTTTCTCTGCATCACTTAGAAATCTGGCAAGACATATCACTAAATAATGTTAGGGGGCGCTACACACACATTACATTGTCAGCTGCAACAATTGTTTACAGCCGCAATGGCGGAAAACTATGTAGTGTGTGTACGAAGCTTTAGAAGGACAAACAAAGGGGATCAATAATTTTTTTCAGCATTTTTTTGGCCTACAAATCAGGGGGGGGAAATGCATTTTAGGCCAAAATTCACTTTCAATAAATACAAATTTGGATTAATCGGTAAAACTACTAAAATTATTTTTTATGTAGGTAAAACAGAAGAATTAATTCTTTACATAGTGTTTGTTTGAGGTCAATAATTATTTTTTTCTTGAACTGAATGTTGTGTTTATACCACAAATTAATAAAATAATTGAATGTTACGACTGAGTCTTTCTTCATTGGAAAAACCATTCTGCCATTTCAGTCTCTACCCAGCCTATTAAAGGTTTAGGTCCCTACGAGCTGCTCTTTGCTATTTATCCTTAACTACCATAATTGAAAATCACAGGAATCGGTTTCTAGATTTGACAGAAAAATGCAGTATACAGTAGCTGTTCAGTGAGTCAAAACACGCCAATTTAAAAATGCAATCAGATTGGAAAGGTTGAATTATTAATGGCAGATTAAGAAAAGCAAAAAAAAAAATAAAAAATCAAGATTTTGTTGATTCATTGAAATGAAACAACATTTACCAACTGTGGTCCTACAACCCAATTCTATTAATTCCATTAAGTCCATTATAACTGAAAGAAGCAGAAGCCATTTTGGTTTGAAGTAGGGTGAATGGTGCTCTATATACTTCAGAAACAACATTCATTTGCACGCAGCTATTAACACCTTGCACCGTTACAAATATTGCTGGGACCTCAACCATAAAGAATTTGACCTTTATTTTAATGAGAAAAGAAATAAGACAGACCCTTAATATTACTGTTGAATTATTTCATACAGGTTCAAAATTGTTATTTTTAAGTAAGTTGGTTGGCAGCTCGCCGACTTGCCTGCTTTTGAATAGACTTCCAGGAGAGCTGTAGGTGCTCTGCTCAGTGAGTTCTCAAGTAACTACAAGATGACATTTGTCTAGCCTCTCTCTAAGCAATTCTTAGCAGCAAAAACCTAACCTTAGCAGAAAGGGGGAGACAGAAGCTACAGAACTATTTTATTATCATTATGGATTTATATAGCCAACATCTTCAATAGCGCTTTACAATTACATGTATACTCAAGTCAGGACCTGCCCCGAAGAGCTTACAATCTAAGTACATTTATTTAGGCATTTTTCTAAAAGTTTGTTAAATTTTTTGCCTTCTTTAACGCAGCCTTTTCACCAAATTCGCTATTTGTAAAGCAGTGATAACCAGTGGCGAAAGGTCATTACCGCTAGTTTTCGCTTCTCGCCATACATCGCTGCGGTTACCGTTCAAACATATTTATAAAATGGCAAAAAGTATATTTTTGTGTTAAGTTCAGCCATTCCAATTTGCCAAGTCTGAGGTGGTGAAAACGCATAAGTGGCCATTTATTTAGCCTGACAATGGGTCCATGGAGGTGTGTTAGACTATTTTCCAGCATTTATTGTAATACGATCTGAGATTTCGCTTTTTTAAAGTTAATTTTTCGATTTTTGAAGATTTTTTTTCTGATTTTCTGATTTTGTTTATTTACTATTAAAGTCAAATGGGGGTCTGAGGGACATTTATAAATGTACATTATTTTCGCTTTTTTTTCCCCACCAGCCTTTACCACAATCTTTTAAACTTTTAACTTTTCCTTTCACCAAAGTTATTAAAAAGGCGAATTTTCATCAAAAGCAAAAATTATCTAGCAAAAAGTACTAATAATGCTGAAAAAGCTCAACACATATGATGGTAAATAAGTAATAATCCCTGGTGGATTTTCAAAGTAGTATTATATAAGGGATAATGCGCCCCTTACAGTGTAATATAAGAATATTACGCCACCGAGTTCCCTGACCATATAGAAGCACGAGGCCGTAGATCGAGTGCTTCTATACAGGACAGGGAACTCAGAGGTGGCGTAATGTCCTTGTATTATAATGTGAAGGGGCGCATTATTTCTTATAATACATAAGTATTGGATTCCTTCACCCCATTCACATTTTAAATTCTAGCCTTGTCCCTATTTCCACCTTAAATCCCCCAAGCTACCTTCTGTAACTTAAACCCAGTAGAGTAGAAAGGAACATCCCAGCCCAGCATCTATGCGGTTAAACAAGTCTTTGTGGAGGAGGAGAGAGACATTGGTTATGAAGTGACAGGAAGTAGCTCCAGCAGGTTCTGTTAGTGAAGTTAAACATGGCAAAAAATCCAGGCATGAACACTGAAATGGGCGGAGTAGTAGGATATAAGAAATGAGTGACATAGCTGAGTGATTTTTATAAGGATATATACCACTGCAGCTCCTATTATAAAATATCACACTTATGTATTATATTGGTTAATACACACTGAACACCTATCTTTGTTATTTAAAAATAGCCTAGCACATGTGGTGTTTTTTTCAGCCAAAGATATAATAAATAGTATAGAACTCAAAAGGCGAATTTCCTCTATTTTCTTAACAGAACACATTTTTTAGTATTGCTTATTTTCAGCAAACTGCAGCTAATTATCAAACCAGTTACATTAATATGGGAACATACCATAGTGCTGTGTAAGAAATAGTCATGTTAATGGAACATTCCAGTAAGCAATGATGTTTGGCCAAAATTCTGGTAAAACTGCAAAAAAAAAAAAAATAGCAACAAAAGGGGAAAGGGGGCAAAAAGGCCAAATTTCACCTATTTATAAATAGCTTTAAATTTAAAAAAATGACAAAAATTAAACTAGAGAGCAATTTCTCTTTTCGCAGTGATACCACACTTAACACAATGAATAAGGCGAAAACTGTCATCACACATCGCCGCAGCGATACTTTCCCCGCAAAGGCGAAAATGAGCGTTTTAACAAATAAGGCAAAAATAGCGCTATTTGTCATTGCGATGTCCTGTGATAGTGATCGTTTATAAATATGCCCCATAGTCTTTATAATTATGGGGGAAACCGGAGTGCCCGGAGGAAACCCACGCAAGTACAGGGAGAACATACAAACTCCTTGCAGATGTGTCCAAGGGTGGAATCAAACTCAGGACTTCAGCGCTGCAAGGCATCAGTGCTAAACACTGAGCCACCATGCTGTCCCAACTAGTGACAGAACCTGCCTTTCATTGCCACATTTGTGCTCCTGTGGCCTCTTACCATATAATCTGGTCTCAGAAAGGGGGAAAGTTTAATCTTGCTCTATTTTTTCCTAATTTTACTCCAAACCCGCTCCTAATTAACACAATACCTGGTGCACCCACAGGCCACAGAATGCCATTAACAGGCTGCATGTGTCAGTGGGTTAGAACTTGCTCTAGAATGTACATTTATCAATTTTGGGAACTTCGGCAATTGTAATTTACATTGTCACAAATTATATAAAATAACATGAAAACATCTGTTTCTTCTTTATCTCTATGCGTGGAATTTAGCACTTATTATTGCTTTATCTCTACACTTTTCTGCAGTATTTTATTAACAACACAACAGAATTTTCTAGCCAGCTGCTCATCAGAATGGAAATGTTTTCATGTTCCTTCTGTGCGGCAGTTTAGTTTACTTGTATAAATATCATTTTTCCCCCCGAAGTGATATCTTCCAGTTGTGCAGTCACTCTGAGTATTATTCATAGTAATAGGGGCAGTCAAAGGCTGTCACAATCTGACTTCTTTTTGTCAGAAAAACATGGGATATTCCTGGAAAAAATACAAAGCCACTGAGATTGCTGCTGTAATAAGCCAGGTCTTGTTTTTTTCTGTGTATGACCATCCAAAAAACTTTGTCAGCCCCAAACCAACTGTAAAAGTCAATAGATTTAACAATCCCCCAGTTCTTCTACTTTAATTTAAATAACAACTTTTAAAGAACAAGTAAATCTGTAATATCCAGAAGCTTCAGACAACCAGGCATCTTTCATTCCTATTAAGTTTATCATGTGTGGCAATCTCTCTGATCGATCACCCAGCTGATCCTACTGAAATATTGCAAAATGTCATTTCTGAATGATTGTTTTTCAACTGACTACAGTATGCAAAAATAGGTCAGTACAAATGGCTGAGCCAAAGAACATGGGTGCTCAACAAAGTAAAAGCAACTGGGATTAATTTAATAATGGAGTTTCAGGACTCATACCATGATGATGTGTTTCATACTCTATACAAACCCTAATGTTGAGTAGGGAATGCTTCACATTACCTGTATTGATCCTAAGACACCATGTTTGAATAAACAACAGTTTTTATCAATCAGGTAGACTGCCCAAGCTATGGGTCCAGGGCTGCAACCGCAACACTTAACCAATGTAGAGGAATGAGTTGGCTGCACTCACTATTGAACAGATTGCCAATATATATAAATCTACAGTGAAGGGTCCATGGCAGATACACCCTGACCACCACAACAGCTGTGAGCTTCTGCATAGTGAAATACGAGCACGGTTGCACATATTATTTTGAGCTATATAATACAGTTTGAATGAACGGATAGGTCTGTGAATCACAGGTGATTACGCAGTCTTAAATGCTCAATGAATTATAAGCAGGCCAATTTAATTACAGAGGACAGACTAGCAATTGATTTATCGTTAAGGAGATCTGTTTACCCAATTTTTAACTCATCTTAAATTTCCAGGAAGAATACGTTGTCAACACATGCCACGTGCAAGTTATACTGTTACTGGAGTTAGTACTATAAAACCTAACGAACAGCTCCTGGGGAAAAAAAATGTACACACTACCAATCTCTAAATTTTACAGGGCCATTCACCAAGAGTGCATCTGCATCTGGGAAAATGCTTTAGGTTCTTTTACCATTTCTGTTTTCGTGAATCACTAGTGAATTCCATCACATAAAGACGTATATCCTTTACATATCTATACTGTCACTTATTCATTGAATAATTCATGATCTTCTTTTTCTGAACTTGTAAATATTCTATTACTAGCGATTGAAGTTTTTGCAGTGGAAACATTTTCTTTTTCTATTCTGGAAAAATGTTTACGTTGCTTCCTTTTATTGTGTAAAAAAAATAACATTCGTAAAATGGATATTCAAGATAAAGCAAAAGAAAATCTCTGCAAAGAATGTTCTTTTATTGTAAGGTTGATGTTGCTTTAGGCAAACACTAGAAAGCACAGTGTACCAGGAACATCATTAATAGTACTATACATTGTCAATTCACTGCAATGCATGGGATAGATCCGTTTTTATAATGTGCTTCCTGAATATAATCATTGAGTAAAGCAGGACTTTAAATTTTCAGCAGATATGTAGATGATACTTTTGTTTTCTTGCCTTCCCTGTGCATTTGAGGTTCCTGTGACTCGTAGAACTTCCTTTTTTACTTTCTAACCCAAAGGTAGATCCTGCATTGCACAGCGAAATGTATTCTCTCATTCCTTCTAATTTATTATTCTAAATTGTATTTTTATTTCCCCTTGTGATTGATGAAAATTATTGCCAATTATAAAAGCACTTTTAAAAATACAGGATTATCCCTTTTACATAATGTAGAACATAGTCATATGATATGACTTATGTAGAACATAAGTCATTTCATATTCTACAATCTGATATTTTTAATTTGAAACATTTTTATTACCCTTAAACTTTACTAATAAATGTCCTTTAATTTAATACTATTAAAAGTATTCTTGCAAAGGCATGGTTTTCAGTTTAGCATTAAGATTGCGTCTGGGAAGCAAGGAAGTCTGAAGACATTAGAAGAATATCATGCACTGAAAAGATTTGGGCCTTGAAAAAGAGACAGAAGGCCACTGTCGGGAGCTGGCTCCATTATGATCTTTTGGACCTTGAAGAAAAAAAAAAAAAAAGATATGGTTCGTTAGGCCCATTATATTATTTCCTCTGCTTTCTTTGTCCTGCAAATCTCAATTAAATATCATTTTCACAAAATAAACTGAAACAGCAGGAAGGAAAGGCGAGATAAATGGCATGTAATGGCAAGAAAAAGAATAGAACGCCGGGAAATGGGAAGCATAGAAACTACAGTATCTCACATAATAAGCCAAAATGAGAAGGAAAAAAAAAAGTGACAATAATGGAACTCACACAACAAAATAAATTCCATTAGAGTTAAAAGAAAATCAGAGTCAAGGTGACCTTGAATAATCAGATGTGAATAATATTAATATTTAAACACCAAAATACCTCTTTAACTATTAAAAAGAACACACTTTACTGAATAAATAGAGAAAAATAACATTTCAGATAAAATAAACAATCCCAAGGGGAAACAAAGTTCAGGTCAGTTCATTTATTGTGTAATTGGAATCTTAAAGTGCATGTTTAACCCCCACAGTACAACTTACCTTTAAGCTGGGTACAAACGATGAGATATTTCGGTCCGATCGACCGATAGTTCAGTGTATCGGTCGATCGTACCGAAATTATCGCATCTGAATGCGGCTGTGTCCGACCGATCGTTCATCCGAATTGGACGGAAGGACAATCGTACATGGTGGAAAACTTCGTCCGATCGTGCGGTCTTCTATGGACCGCACGATCGGTCGCGGAAACTGTCGGACGCGCCTGCTTTTGCCGCGACCGACAGTCCTTCCTAGTATCGAACGGTCGGTCAGGAGGAAAAATCGCTAGGTGTGTACCTAGCTTTAGCTGAAGGTCCCCTCAGCCTGTACTTACCTTTTGCCACAATGTTCTGGCAGTCCAGTAACCTTTCCAATCTCTGGCAGCACCGATCTGTAAGTCAAAGCCAACAACTGACGGCTGCTCCCCAAACCACCTCCTCTGCACATGCAGAAGCTTGCAAATGAGTTTGTACAGCTTAATGAGTAGGCGGCCAAGCAGGGACTGGAGATTAGGACACTGTACTGCAGGGACATTACAACAATAGGAAAGTATAGCGATCTTGCAGGGGTTATGCTACAGGTAAGTTGTACTGGAATAAGTCAAATTTGCCCTTTTACCATTTTAGTTTTAATGTTAAAAAGGCTAATTTACATTTTAAGCACAATCCAATCATTAATGCTGACCCTTTCCTTGCTTCCCACAGTTTTCTACATCTAGTTAGATCATACATCGTAATATAGTAATTGAGGTTGAATAAAGACATATATCCATCTAATCCAACCTTTATATCCTCCCTTTTTAAGTCTACTTAACAGAAAAAAAACAGGCAAGATCATATTACTTGGACAATGTATAGTACTAAACATCGACTATTAAAGGACCACTATAGTACAAAAATCATTTGTACTAACAGCAGTTCAGCTATCAAGGACAATTTATTTCCATGCTATTTTTTTTTAGTAACCAATAGCTCTCGTCCTAAGTAAAAATATTACAAACCACACAGCATGTTACAATATCTGCTGCGGTCAGTTAGGATGTACTGAATGCACAGTACACATGGCACATGTATTTCTTGTTTTGCTATGTGGAGTTCTGCATAAAACAACCTGCATTACTATTCTGTGGATCCTTTAATTTACAATTCAACATTTTTTTTGATCTTACAATATCCATTGTTACCTCTCTAAATTTCGGATTTGCAGCATCTTTCACAAGCTGTAGAATGACACCTTCACTGGTAGTAAGAAAGGCTCCACTCTGTCTCATCCGGGACAAGGCAAAAAGTCTATCCACCTGACTGGCAGAAAGAAAATAACATTAATACATGTACCATAGCAAAGGGCTCATAGAATACATATACCATAGCAAAGGGTTCATAGAATACATAAACCATAGCAAAGGGCTCATAGAATACATATACCATAGCAAAGGGCTCATAGAATACATATACCATAGCAAAGGGCTCATAGAATACATATACCATAGCAAAGGGCTCATAGAAACAATATACCATAGCAAAGGCTCATAGAATACATATACCATAGCAAGGGTCATAGAATACATATACCATAGCAAAGGTCTATGAATACATATATACCATAGCAAAGGGCTCATAGAATACATATACCCATAGCAAAGGCTCATATGAATACATATACATAGAAAAGGGCTCATAGAATACATATACCATAGCAAAGGTCATAGAAACAATACCATAGACAAAGGGCTCATAGAATACATATACCATAGAAAAGGGCTCATAGAATACATATACCATAGCAAAGGGCTCATAGAATACATATACCATAGAAAAGGGCTCATAGAATACATATACCATAGCAAAGGGCTCATAGAACAACATATACCATAGCAAAGGGCTCATAAATACATATACCATAGCAAAGGGCTCACTAAATAAATATCCATAGAAAAGGGCTCATAGAATACATATACCATAGCAAATGGCTCATAGAATACATATACCATAGCAAAGGGCTCATAGAATACATATACCATAGCAAGGGCTCATAGACATATACCATAGCAAAGGCTCATAGAATACATATACCATAGCAAAGGCTCATAGATACATATACCATAGCAAAGGCTCATAGAAACATATACCTAGCAAAGGGCTCATAGATACATATACCAAGCAAGGGCTCATAGAATACATATACCATAGCAAAGGGCTCATAGAATACATATACCATAGCAAAGGACTCATAGAATACATATACCATAGCAAGGGCTCATAGAATACATATACCATTGCAAAGGACTCAAGAATACATATACCATAGAAGGCTCATAGAATACAATACCATGCAAAGGGCTCATAGAATACATATACCATAGCAAAGGGCTCATAGAATACATACCATAGAAAGGGCTCATAGAATACATATACCATAGCAAGGGCTCAAAAATAAATATCATAGAAGGGCTCATAGAATACATATACCATAGCAAATGGCTCATAGAATACATATACCATAGCAAAGGGCTCATAGAATACATATACCATAGCAAAGGGCTCATAGAATACATATACCATAGCAAAGGACTCATAGAATATATATACCATAGCAAAGGGCTCATCGAATACATATACCATAGCAAATGGCTCATAGAATACATATACCATAGCAAAGGGCTCATAGAATACATATACATAGCAAAGGGCTCATAGAATACATATACCATAGCAAAGGGCTCATAGAATACATATACCATAGCAAAGGGCTCATAGAATACATATACCATAGCAAAGGGCTCATAGAATACATATACCATAGCAAAGGGCTCATAGAATACATATACCATAGCAAAGGGCTCATAGAATACAATATAACCATAGCAAAGGGCTCTAGAATACATAACCATAGCAAGGGCTCATAAAATAATATCCATAGAAAAGGGCTCATAGAAACATATACCATAGCAAAGGCTCATAGAATCAATTACCATAGCAAGGCTCATAGAAGTACATATACACATAGCAAAGGGCTCATAAATACATATACCATAGCAAAGGCTCATAAAATAACATATACCATAGAAAAGGGCTCATAGAATACATAACCATAGGGCAAAAAAGGGCTCATAGAATACATATACCATAGCAAAGGGCTTCATAGAATACATATACCATAGCAAAGGGCTCATAGAATACATATACCATAGCAAAGGGCTCATAGAATACATATACCATAGCGGCGTCATAGAATCATATACGCTAAAAAGGGCTCATAGAATACAGTATACCATAGCAAAAGGCTCATAAATACATATACCAAGCAAAGGTGTCATAGAATACATTACCATAGCAAAGGGCTCATAGAATCCTATACCATAGCAAAGAGCTCATAGATACATATACCATAGAAAGGGCCTCATGAATACCTATACCATAGCAAAGTCTCATAGAATACATATACCCCCATAGCAAAATGGGGCTCATAGAATACAGAATACATATCCATAGCAAAGGGGCTCATAGAATACATTACCATAGCAAAGGGTATCATAGAAACATATACCATAGAAAGGGCTCATAAATACATATACCATAGCAAAGGCTCATAAATACAAAACCATAGCAAAGGGCTCATAGAATACCATATCCCATAGCAAAGGGCTCATAGAATACATATACCCTAGCAAAGGCTCATAGAATACATATACCCAAGCAAAGGGCTCATAGAATACATATACCATAGCAAGGGCTCATAGAATACCATATACCATAGAAAGGGCTCATAGAATACATATACCATAGCAAGGTCATAGAATACATATACCATAGCAAGGGCTCATAGACTACATATAATATCAAATGTTCATAGAATCCATATACCATACAAAGGCTCATAAATACATAACCATAGGCAAAGGGCTATAGATACATATACCATAGCAAGGGTCATAGAATACATATCATACAAGTCATAGAATACATAATCCCATAGCCAAAGGGCTCATAGAATACATATACCATACAAAGGTTCATAGAATACATATACCATAGCAAAGGGTCATAGAAACATACCTAGCAAGGGCTCATAGAATACATATACCATAGCAAAGGGTTCATAGAATACATATACCATAGCAAAGGGCTCATAGAATACATATACCATAGCAAAGGGTTCATAGAATACATATACCATAGCAAAGGGCTCATAGAATACATATACCATAGCAAAGGGCTCATAGAATACATATACCATAGCAAAGGGCTCATAGAATACATATACCATAGCAAAGGGTCATAGAATACATATACCATAGCAAAGGTCTTCATAGAATACATATACCATAGCAAGGACTCAATAATACATAAACCATAGCAAAGGCTCATAGAATACATATACCATACAAAGGGCTCATAGAATACATATACCATAGCAAAGGGCTCATAGATACATATACCATAGCAAGGGCTCCATAGAATACATATACCATAGTAAAGGGCTCATATAATACATATACCATAGAAAAGGGCTCATAGAACACATATACCATAGCAAAGGGCTCATAGAATACTATACCATAGCAAAGGGGTTCTTGAATACATATACCATAGCAAAGGGCTCATAGAATACATATACCATAGCAAAGGGCTCATAGAATACATATACCACAGCAAATGGGTTCTTGAATACATATACCATAGCAAAGGGTTCATAGAATACATATACCATAGCAAAGGGGTCCTTGAATACATTACCATAGCAAAGGTTCATAGAATACATATACCATAGCAAGGGCTCATAGAATACATATACCATAAAAGGGCTCATAGAATACATATACCAATAGCAAAGGGCTCATAGAATACATATACCATAGCAAGGGTTCATAGAATACATATACCATAGTAAAGGGTTCATAGAATACATATACCATAGCAAAGGGGTTCTTGAATACATATACCATAGCAAAGGATTCATAGAATACATATACCATAGAAAAGGGCTCATAGAATACATATACCATAGCAAAGGGCTCATAGAATACATATACCATAGCAAAGGGTTCATAGAATACATAAACCATACAAAGGCTCATAGAATACATATACCATAGCAAAGGCTCATAGAATACATATACCATTAGCAAAGGGCTCATAGAATACATATACCATAGAAAGGCTCATATATACATAACCATAGCAAAGGGCTCATGAATACATATACCAAGTGCAAAGGTTTCATAGAATACATAACCATAGCAAAGGGCTCATAGAATACATAACCATAGCAAAGGGCTTCATAGAATACATATACCATAGCAAAGGGATCTTGAATCATAACCATACACAGATTCATATAATACTATACCATAGAAAAGGGCTCATAGAATACATATACCATAGCAAGGGCTCATAGAAGATCATTATACCATAGCAAAGGGTTCATAAATACATAAACCATAGCAAAGGGCTCATAGAATACATAATACCATAGCAAGGCTCATAGAACATATACCCATGAAAGGCTCATAGAAACATATACCATAGAAAAGGGCTCATGAATACTAAACCTAGCAAAGGGCTCATAGAATACATATACCATAGCAAAGGGTCATAGAAACATAAACCTAGCAAAGGGCTCATAATACATAACCATGAAAAGGGCTCATAGAATACATATACCATAGCAAGGCTCATAGAATACATATACCATTGCAAAGGGCTCATAGAATAAACTAAACCATAGCAAAGGGCTCATAGAATCATAACCATAGCAAGGGCTCAAGATACATATACCATAGCAAAGGGCTCATAGAATACATATACCATAGCAAAGGGCTCATAGAATACATATACCATAGCAAAGGGTTCATAGAATACATAAACCATAGCAAAGGGCTCATAGAATACATATACCATAGCAAAGGGCTCATAAAATACCATGAAAGGGCCATAGAATACATATACCATAGCAAAGGGCTCATAGAATACATATACCATAGAAAAGGGCTCATAAAACCATATACCATAGCAAAAGGGCTCATAGATACATATAACCATCAGAAAGGGCTACATAGAATACATAACCATGCAAAATGGGTTCTTGAATCCACTTCCATAGCAAAGGCTCATAGATACTATAACCATAGCAAAGGACTCATAGAATACATATACCATAGAAAAGGGCTCATAGAATACATATACCATAGCAAAGGGCTCATAGAACACATATACCATAGCAAAGGGCTCATAGAATACATATACCATAGCAAAGGGCTCATAGAATACTATTAGCCATAGTACCAAGAAGGGCTCATATAATACATATACCATAGAAAAGGGCTCATAGAAACATATACCATAGCAAGGCTCATAGAATACATATCCATAGAAAGGCTCATAGAATACTATACCACAGCACATGGGTTCTTGAATACTATACCATAGCAAGGGCTCATAGAACACATATACCAGCAAGGGCTCATAGAATACATATACCATAGCAAAGGGGTTCTTGAATACATATACCATAGCAAAGGGCTCATAGAATACATATACCATAGCAAAGGGCTCATAGAATACATATACCATAGCAAAGGGCTCATAGAATACATATACCATAGCAAAGGGCTCATAAATACATATACCATAGCAAAGGGCTCATAGAATACATATACCATAGCAAATGGGTTCTTGAATACATATACCATAGCAAAGGGCTCATAGAATACATATACCATAGCAAAGGGCTCATAGAATACATATACCATAGCAAAGGGCTCATAGAATACATATACCATAGAAAAGGGCTCATAGAATACATATACCATAGCAAAGGCTCATAGAACACATATACCATAGCAAAGGGCTCATAGAATACCTATACCATAGCAAAGGCTCATAGATAACATATACCATAGCATGGCTCATAGAATACAAATACCATAGCAAAGGACTCATAGATGACTATACCATGCAAATGGCTCATAAATACTAACTACCATAGCAAGGGCTCATAGAATACATATACCATAGTAAAGGGCTCATAAAATAAATATCCATAGAAAAGGGCTCATAGAATACATATACCATAGCAAGGTCTCATAGAATACATATACCATAGCAAAGGGCTCATAGAATAACATATACCTAGCAAGGGCTCATAGAATACATATACCATAGCAAATGGCTCATAGAATACATACACATAGCAAAGGGAACTCATAGAATACCTATACCCTAGCAAAGGGCTCATAGAAACATATACCATAGCAAAGGCTTAGATACATACCATAGCAAGGCTCATAGAATACAATACCCATAGCAAAGGGCTCATAGAATACAATACCATAGCAAAGGACCTAGAATACATATACCATGCAAAGGTCCTCATAGAATAACATAACCCATAGCAAACGGGATCATATGAATACATATACATAGCAAAGGGCTCATAGAATACGAATACACTAGCTCATAGCAGGGCTCATAGAAACATAACCATAGCAACAGGGCTCATATAAGACATATACATAGTAAAGGGCTTCATACGAATAAATATCCATAAAAAAAGCGCTCATAGAATACATATACCATAGCAAAGGGCTCATAGAATACATATACCATAGCAAAGGGCTCATAGAATACATATACCATAGCAAAGGGCTAATAGAATATATATACCATAGCAAAGGGCTCATAGAATACATATACCACAGTAAAGGGCTAATAGAATACATATACCATAGCAAAGGGCTCATAGAATACATTTATCATAGCACATGGCTTATACAATACATATACCATAGCACATGGCTTATAGAATACATATACCATAGCAAAGGGCTCATAGAATATATCAACCACAGCAGATGGCTCATAGAATAAATATTCCATAGCAAAGGGCTCATTGAATACATATACCCAGTGGTGTAGCTACAGATCTATGGACCCTAATAGAAAATTGCGCCCCCCTCCCAACCCCTGCCACAAAACAGCACCACAAAGCAAATAATCATTCCCATAAAAACCCCAAAACATACTATACTTTACCCATACACCTAGCGAAACTATTCAGACTTCAACAGTATTTCTAAACTTAGATCCTCAAACCTTACACTTCTAAAATAACCAACAAACCGCCACTGGTAAAATGCCTGGCACACTGACACTGGTAAAATACTTGGCACACAGGGACTTATAAAATGCTTAGCGAATAGGCACTGTAGGCACGTAATTGCAGCCAGCAGGTTAGTCAGTCAGTGAGTGCACACCCCTCCCCTTAGGACCTGGACATGTATAGAATATGAAGTTGCAACAAGTACAATGCTTTTTTGGACCAAAATTTCACCTATGTGAAATGATGATGTCATGCTGTTGTCATAGTGACATCACTAAAAAATTTACCCAGACACATTTAAACACTATTAATTGGTATAGAATAAGAAGTTGCACCAAGTACAATGCTTTTTTGGGCCAAAATTGAATCTAAGCGGAATTATGATGTCATGCTGATGACGTAGTGACAAAAATGCACCTAGAGACATTTAAAGACCATGTCCACCCCCAAGACTACATTTTAACCCACTACTGGACCCACTGTGTAGTGTAGTAAAATCCTTTCCTTACATCCCTGCTCCAAATAGCTGCCCTGCAATGGCTCTTCAAAGTCCAGAAATAATTTACAATGCGCCTGCAGCCCTCCCCCCCCCCCCCCTAACCCAAATCCATTTTCTGTAGTGTAGGGCTTCCTTACCCACCCCCAGCACTAAAGTTATTTGTTAGAAAAAACTAGCCATCTATACTTACATGCCTGTTCCCCCTGGCGTTCTGTACAGCCGAAGGCGCGTCCGCTCCATGATTTGCCTGCCTCTCAGCCAATCACGGAAGCTTGCTGCCGGTCCGGCCCCTTGCTTGCATTTCATGGATTTGAGTAAACCACAGTGGTTTAATGGATTGGGGGTCAGTACAGTTAAAGATCACAGTTTGAGTCGGGACAAGGTAGCAGCTGGGTCATATATAAATAAACCATAAAAAATGAGTTAAAATACATATACAAAAGCAAATGGGTCATAAAATACTATACACATAACAAATGGTCATAGAACCCACATACAATGCTAAGGCTCATATAATAAATATACCATAGCAAATTTTTTTATTTAATATACATCCATAGCAAGAGTCATAAAACCATATATAATACCATTGCAATGGGTCACATGGTTGACACTATACAACCGCAAGGGGTTCATCAATAAACAGTTATTTTTAGATTGAGAACAAAGCATATTCACCATTCTCTGGCAATATCTATTCACTTAAAGGGCATGTCCACCCCCAAAACTAAATACCCCCCACTACTGGCCCCATTGTGTGGTATGTTTAATCTTACCTCACATCCCAGCTCCATATGGTTCTCTGTAGTCCCCCCCCCCAAAGTCCTAAAACTGCCCACCAGGAGGATAGCGAGTCCATATAGGACTCCTATCTGGCCTCCGGGAGAGTTTGGCATGCGTACTGCAGCCCTTCTCTCCCCCTCCCTCTCGATTAGATTCCCTCCCCCTAGTGTAAAACCTTTACCTAACATTTTTTAGAAGGGTGGACATCTTTAAACTTTCTTTTTCCAGTTTAAACAAAGAACAGGAGGTAAATGCGCTATGTCTTACCTCTTCCTTCAGTAAAACTTACAGGAGAGCTCCAGAGCCGGCTTTCTGACAGCTCCGCGCGTCCATGCCTCTTTGCACAATCAGGACTGCAAGGACTGTGGATCTGTCGGGGTGTCAGTGTAGTCGGAGGATGTCAGCAGCGGTGGAGCGATACACGGTAAGTTTCTTCTGCTCTCCTGTAAGTTTACTGAAGGACAGTGAGGTAAGACATATCGCATTTACCTCCTGTTCTTCAGTTAAACTGGAAAAAAGAAAGTCAAAATCACGGTGGAGATCCCTTTAAGTATTTGTGTTCGGTCCTGCTTACCTGATGCACCTATGTAGTATGAATCAAATCTAGCACGTGGAAAGCAAACACTAATACGCTTTATTTAATTTATATTAATTGGAGCATGTCAGTGGTTAAGCCAGAATTCAAATCATGGTATAGATAATTGGAGCTTCAGTGTTGCAGAATTCAAATCATGGTAAGAAATTTGGAGCATTCAGTGCAGATTTCAAATCAGGGTATAGATTATTTGGAGCATTCAGTGTTCAGATTAATCATGTATAGATATAATTGGAGCATCAGTTCGCAGAATCAAATCATGGTATAGATTAATTGGGCATTCAGTGTCGCAGAATTCAAATCAAGGTATAGATTAATTGGAGCACTCAGTGTCGCAGAAATCAAATCATGGTATAGATTAATTGGAGCATTCAGTGTCGCAGAATATCAAATCATGGTATGAGATTAATTGGAGCATTCAGTGTCGCAGAATATCAAATCATGGTAAGAATTAATTGGAATTCAGTGTCGCAGAATTCAAATCATGGTATAGATTAATTGGAAATTCAGTGTCGCAGAATTCAAATCATGGTATGATTATTGGAGCATTCAGTGGTCGGCAAAATAATTTTTTTCCAAGCCAACTGTTTGCAAGCCTTAGGTTGGTACACACAAGGGCTATTTTTCCCGTCCGAGTGTTCGCTATGGAATGCGTTCAGCCATGACAATATGCCACCGTGGCAATAGTGCCGTAGCTGCAAATGATTATGCGGTCCCATAAGGAACCGCACGATCGGCCTGATATTTACCAATTTACCAACACGACCGATCACCTGACCCGGACGAAGGGACG
The DNA here is from genome assembly GCA_019447015.1 of Hymenochirus boettgeri. Lineage (NCBI taxonomy): Eukaryota > Metazoa > Chordata > Amphibia > Anura > Pipidae > Hymenochirus > Hymenochirus boettgeri. Next base: position 202,247,709 of record CM033475.1, on the reverse strand, counting down.
ACTGACATCGGTTGCGGTGGCAGACAAAGCAGCACAGATTTTTCGCCCCAATCGATTGATAAACAGAAGTATCGGCCGATTGGGCCGAGAAATCTGCCCGTATGTACCCAGCTGCAGGGACCCAAAGTATAAAACTCAGTCTGCAGCAAGAGGTGCAAATCGCCAATACAAAACAAAGGTACCTAGTTAATAAAAAATAAATAAAAATGGAATTTGTGCAGACAATGTCCATTTTTAAAACATCCTTGGATCATTAGCGCACAGATCTTTCTAGAAAACATACATGTAAGTGGCTAGCTGTACAACCTCATTGGTACAATTGGTGGTAAGTTGTGTAACCACAAAATTTTGTGCCAATCCACCAATAAATCAGTGAAGCAGTTGATCCGGCTGAAAACATTGCATGGGTTTTCGCCTGACGCAACACATCCGACCGTTCGTCCAAACGCACCAATCATGCAGTCCTCTGCGGACAGCACACTCGTTTGTGCGAATGGTCAGCCGTCTAATTTTGCCGCAACTGACAGTCTTCTGTCCTGGACTACGGTCAAGTCCAAACGGTAGTCAGGACAAAGAGTTGCAAGGTGTGTACCCAGCTTAAGAAAATAATGATGTTTTGCCAAATTAGTCAATATATGTGTAAAAAAGTTATTACTGATACTTTTAATGGACTAATTTATTTTAGTAGACAAGCTTTCGAGGGATCAAACCCTTTTCCTCAGTTCAGAGCTAAGATTCTCCCTTACATAGTTTAGGCTAGGATTTTTAAAATATAAGGGGCAGAGACCGGCTATTCTTCTTCCCCTGCCACAGGGGTCGCACAGACTTTTCCCCTTCCCATGGAAAAGCTTGTCTATGCATATCAGATAAGTCTTGTTTGAAATATTGCCTAAAATTGGTCCAATAATATACAAGAAGAAAATAATTTCCTATTCACACCACATAAAGAGCCTTCTTATAATAGCATATATTCAAATTAAAAGGTATCCTTTGTACCACTGATTCCTGCACAAGGTCAGACTGAAGACTGATTAAATCCACAGGCCGCTTTTTTTTCTGATCGGATCAATCATTTTGGCTGATAAATCCAGTCCCACCTTGTGCCACCGTCTTCCATAGATTTCAGCTTATAATGGCAAAGATTTATTTTATAAAAAACGATTGATACATCGATCGTTCTAATCAAAAATGGTAAACGGACATATATTTTCACTGATTCGATCAAATTTGAAATTTATTTCCCAGCATTCCAGCATCACACAATTTATCAATGACCATTATGTTCTTTGCACATGACTTGTCCTAAGATACTGCAGGAACTTGCCAGGTTATGCCCACTAGTATTCTCTAACCACCTTGCAAAAGTCCATATTAGGCAAAGGAGCATGTTGATTGAGGTGTAAATCAGACAATCCACCTACACCAGTTTACCTTAACCAGTTTTTAGGAGGGGTAGTTTACTGGAGAGATTTTACTATTAACAGTAATTGGTGTTCTTTAGGAATTAGGTTTAGTTTAAATGATTTTCCCACCATATATAAACTATGCCTGCTGTAGGTGTTTCATGCAACGAAATTAAGAGTTCTTTATTTTCTTACTTTTTTAAAATATCCTACAGTCAATGTTTGTCTTTTTACTGTGTTTATGGCTCAGTGTTAGACCCAAGAGGGTTTTTGTATTGGCCCAACTCCATAATAAAGGCCCACCTGTGCAATCCTTTGTTTGGGCTTTTTTTTCTTAATTCTCACATTACTAAGTGTCCACTCACTGTTCCTAATGAACGTTTTATACTATGCAGGCGCCGAGCTGACACCCGGATTCCTTGGGTGCTAATTTCTAGCAAGTAACACCTACTCCTGCTAATACATTCGTCTTGTTTTTCTTTACTAAAGTGAGAATGCCAGAATTCATTAAAAGAATTTTTTAAAAATTGAAAACTTAAAATACATTTCCACAGGGGCCTTAGCATGCAACACAGCAACAATAATTCACACCATATAAAATTCATGACATATGGTGAAATATTTAACGGGGAGGAGACATCGAAGTAAATTTGAATTTGGCAGGGAAAAGAAAATTCAAATACAATTATAAGAAGAATAAACCGAGTTTGTGGATTTGATATTGGCCAATTGATGAACTGCACCTCATTAAAGGCCTGGGAAAAAAACTTCGCATTCTGTCATGTGCAGTGATTTCAATCCATGCTACGACAGCTGACTCTACTGGAGAACCAGGAAGAGGGGAAACACACATGGGAATATTTCAGGTTAGTTTTATATAAGCAAAAGGTGTCTGCCTCCTCCCTCTGCTCCCAAGAGCTTTTTATTGCTTGAGCATGTGCAGAGGGGCAGCAGGTGAAAAAGAAATCAATGATTGGTGTGATGTCAGCAGTCACAGCCTTGATTGAGGGCACGGAGGGAGGGGCCGATTATATGCTGCCGAATGGGACAATAATAATCCTTAAATATTTGGTTAGTAGTGCAGGTAATAAAGTGCAAATATATCAGTTGGGGTTGGGCAGTGTAACTGACCATTGACCATTTTTTTGCTTTAAGGCAAATATTCTCTTTAAGGCATGAACACCATGGTCAGATTTCTTTTGTACCCCACTGATCCAGGATCCACCAATTAGCAATACAAAACCAGCAGGAATGAGCCAATGGAATGTTGGTAAACCACATGCTATAGTGGTGGTAATTTTATAGGCTAAAGATTGATGATTATAAAAGAAACAAGAGCAGTAACTTCTATAAAATGACAGAATCTTAAATCTTTTACCATAATTCAAGTTATTTAATGCAGGTAAAACATTTCAGAAACACACCAACCAAAATAGCAACTTAAGGGCATGTCCACCCTAAGTAATTTTTTAAATTTGTTAGATATCCCTGCACACCCCCAATTGGCCATGTTTTTTTCTTAAAAAACGATTAGAACTGTACTTACAGCCCTTCGCTCCCGCGGTGCACTGATCCGGCTCTTCTGCTTGGTCAACTTGCAAGCAGGGGGTGGAGCGCAGCCATGCTGTGATTGGCTGAAACACAATTGCTTTGTATTTAAGGCACTGCTCTACAAAGTTGTATTTTTTGTCCGTGGGACCTTTTCCTTCCTTTGCCCTAGGTCATCTCTTCTCTCCTAAAACAGTCATTGGTAATATAAAGCGAGTATGGGACACATTGTTTTTTTGTGTACATCTTTATTATCCTACCTGTCAGTGCCATGTACATTGTGTCCACTGTATGATTGGTACAAGTTTTTACCCAAGGGCACTTTTATCACACACTAAAACATCCTCCGACACATCAAAAAAGGAAATCAATGAAGTTAAAACGGTCTCTCACTCTAACTGGCTGCCACAAAGTTGTCAGTGTCACATATCAACTTCTATCAATTAATGGAAACAGATCTGTAACGGTTTCAACACAAGGGAAGGTTCTCGCTTACTATTTCTCCCTCGGTATGTAGAATTTGAACTGTGATGAGGAAAACGCACAGTTTTACCACATTGCTGCATCCTCAACATATTAGGAATAAACGTTAGGAATAGTGTACTTTGTTCGATGCATTTCCTAAATGGCTGCAAGAATATCTGTGTCTATCCAACCAAAACTGTCCAAGGCACTCGTAGCCGAGCAGGCCCAAAGCAATACCAACTGTATTTCCCAAGTTAGTAGCCAAATCTCTAGCTACCGCTGCACCTTCAAATGGAGATGAATGAAATGGGGCCATTGTAGTTTAGAAATAACGTCAGATTGCTGGTTCTTTAATTTATTGGGTCACTGTACAAAGGAAGAAATATTTAATTGAGATTCATTTCGATACGAAGTTTGCACATACCATTATGGCGGATCAAAATATTAGAGCTAAGGCTAGTACTCATGAGCCCACAAACAACATTTGCTTTACCAAATATATACCGATCTTGTATAGCTTGGTAGTCAGCTGTAGAAAATTAAAGCGGCCGACAGTATTTGGGCATAAGTGTGTATTAAAATGGTATACATACGTATAGGTAAATAACAGGACAAAGTGGACACGTTTGTTTCATTTATTGACTGATTTTGGGGGAAATATGGTAAAAATATTAGTCATGCGTAGACCAAAACATCAAATTTACAGGAAGGGTACAAAACAACAAACTGCTTTCTTGGACTGCTTGGTAGAATTCAGGGAGAGGGTAAACTGAAGTAGAGGTTTACAGAAAACCAACACACACACAGATCAGTATTTGATGTTTTGATTCCCACCACCCTTAGATCACAAGCTGGGGGTCATCAGAACCCTGCAACACAGAGCTGAGAAACCTCCAACTAGCACAGAGGCAAGCTAGAAATGAAACTCTCAAAGGAGCCCTTAAACGTTGTGATATCCAGACTGGGCCTTTGTCAAAAGAAGCAGAAGGAAAGAAAAAACACGTATACCAACAGTGAAGGGGAAAAGCAAGACAGGAGAAGAACATGGTCATCCCATATGTGCAGGGGTCTCCGAGAATAGAAGAGTTTTCCAAAAAACACTGTATCCCTGTCTGCTTTAAAACCGAGCAACACGCGGAGCAGCAATTGGTACATCCAAAAGACCCAATACCGAAACACAAGAAAGCGACATCATATACGCAGTGCATGCAGTGAAGAATGCCTGATTTGTTGTGGGGGAGACCAAACAACAACTGCATCAACTTATGGCCCGCACAGAAGAGCCAATTCCTCGGGTCAGGACTCAGCCCTGTACCTGCATTTAGGATAAAGGACATACCTTTGAAGATTGTATGTTAACATATGGGCAAAGGAACGTGACTGGTTCAAGAGAGGTGTTAGAGGGCCATTATGTGAAAATAAAGAAACCAAGCCTAAATAGAGGGGGGGGGTTCGACACCATCTGTCTGCCATGTACATCTGTTTTGAAACCTTACTCTGGGCATTCCTATAACACCTCTTAGCCACTATCTAATCAGCCTTAACACCTGGCTGTGATATTCTAATTGGGATTTTCCAGGGTACACAATGCCACAGATCTTTGTATCAAGTCATTCTGAATTGAGAAAGCCAGTCGGATGACTCACCATAGCAAAGGGCTCATAGAATACATATACCATAGCAAAGGGCTCATAGAATACATATACCATAGCAAAGGGCTTGTGTTAGTGTAGTAAAATCCTTTCCTTACATCCCTGCTCCAAATAGCTGCCCTGCAATGGCTCTTCAAAGTCCAAAAGAATTTGGACATGCGCACTGCAGCCCTCCCCCCCTCCCTCCCCCTAACTCCAAATCCATTTTCTGTAGTGTAGGGCTTCCTTACCCACCCCCAAGCACTAAAGTTATTTGTAGAAAAACTTAGCCGATCTATACTTACATTGCCTGTTCCCCCTGGCGTTCTGTACAGCCGGAAGGCGCGTCGCGTCCATGATTTGCTGCCTCTCAGCCAATCACGGAAGCGGCTGCCGGTCCGGCCCCTTGCTTGCATTTTCATGGATTTGAGTAAACCACAGTGAGTTTGAATGGATTGGGGGTCAGGTACAGTTAGAAAGATACAGGTTTGAGTCGGGACAGGTAGCAGCTGGGTCATATAATAAATAAACCATAAAAAATGAGTTTTAAAATACATATACAAAAGCAAATGGGTCATAAAATACATATACAATAACAAATGGGTCATAGAACACACATACAATAGCTAAAGGCTCATATAATAAATATACCATAGCAAATTGTTTATTTAATATACATATACCATAGCAAGAGTCATAAAATACATATATACCATTGCAAATGGGTCACATGGTTGACACATATACAACCGCAAGGGGTTCATCAATATAAACAGTTATTTTTAGATTGAGAACAAAGCATATTCACCATTTTCTCTGGCAATATCTAGTTCACTTTAAAGGGCATGTCCACCCCCAAAACTATAATACCCCCCACTACTGGCCCCATTGTGTGGTATAGTTTAATCCTTACCTCACATCCCAGCTCCATATGGTTCTCCTGTAGTCCCCCCCCCAAAGTCCTAAACTGCCCCACCAGGAGGATAGCAGAGTCCATATAGGACTCCTATCTGGCCTCCGGGAGAAGTTTGGCATGCGTACTGCAGCCCTTCTCCCCCTCCCTCTCGATTAGGATTCCCTCCCCCTAGTGTAAAACCCTTTTTACCTAACATTTTTTAGAAGGGTGGACATACCCTTTAACTTTCTTTTATCCAGTTTAACCAAAGAACAGGAGGTAAATGCGCTATGTCTTACCTCCTGTCCTTCAGTAAAACTTACAGGAGAGCTCCAGAGCCGGCTTCTCTGACAGTCTCCGCCGCGTCCATGCTCCTTTGCACAATGCAAAGGACTGCAAAGGACTGTGGATCTGTCGGGGAATGTCAGTGTAGTCGGAGGATGTCAGCAGCGCTGGAGCGATACACGGTAAGTTTCTTCTGCTCTCCTGTAAGATTTACTGAAGGACAGGAGGTAAGACATATCGCATTTACCTCCTGTTCTTCAGTTAAACTGGAAAAAAGAAAGTCAAAATCACGGTGGAGATACCCTTTAAGTATTTGTGTTCGGTCTGCTTATCCTGATGCACCTATTGTATGTATGAATCAAATCTAGCACAGTGGAAAGCTAAACACTTTAATACGTCTTTAATTTAATTTATAGATTAATTGGAGCATTCAGTGTTGCAGAATTCAAATCATGGTATAGATTAATTGGAGCTTCAGTGTTGCAGAATTCAAATCATGGTAGAGATAATTTGAGCATTCAGTGTCAGATTTCAAATCAGGGATAGATTATTTGGAGCATTCAGTTTCAGAATTCATATCATGTATAGATAATTGGAGCATTCAGTGTCGCAGAATCAAATCATGGTATAGATTAATTGGGCATTCAGTGTCGCAGAATTCAAATCAAGGTATAGATTAATTGGAGCATTCAGTGTCGCAGAATCAAATCATGGTATAGATTAATTGGAGCATTCAGTGTCGCAGAATTCAAATCATGGTATAGATTAATTGGAGCATTCAGTGTCGCAGAATTCAAATCATGGTATAGATTAATTGGAGAATTCAGTGTCGCAGAATTCAAATCATGGTATAGATTAATTGGAGCATTCAGTGTCGCAAATAATTTTTTCCAAGCAACTGTTTGCAAGCCTTAGGTTGGGTACACACAAAGGGCTATTTTATCCCGTCCGAGTGTTCGCTATGAGAATGCGTTCAGCCATGACAAATGACCACCGTGGCAATAGTGGCCGTAGCTGCAAATGATTATGCGGTCCCATAAGGAACCGCACGATCGGCCATGATTTACCGATTTACCAATTTACCAACACGACCGATCACCTGACCCGGACGAAGGGACGACTGACATCGGTTGCGGTGGCAGACGAAAGCAGCACAGATTTTTCGCCCCAATCGATTGATACACAGAAGTATCGGCCGATTGGGCCGAGAAATCTGCCCGTATGTACCCAGCTGCAGGGACCCAAGAGTATAAAACTCAGTCATGCAGCAAGAGGTGCAAATCGCCAATACAAAAACAAGGTACCTAGTTAATTAAATAAAATAAAAATGGAAATTTGTGCAGACAAATGTCCATTTTAAAAAACATCCTTGGATCATTAGCGCACAGATCTTGGATCATTAGCGCACAAACAATCACTTTGGCTGACAATCTAGTAGGTGGTAAGATTGTGTACACCACAAAATTTTTCGTGCCAATCCACCAATAAATCAGTGAAGCAGTTGATCCGGCTGAAAACATTGCATGGGTTTTCGCCTGGACGCAACAGACATCCGACCGTTCGTCCGAAACGGACACCAATCATGCAGTCCTCTGCGGACAGCACACTCGTTTGTGGCGAATGGTCAGCCACGTCTAATTTTGCCGCAACTGACAGTCTTCTGTCCTGGACTACCGGTCAGAAGTGCCAAACGGTAGGTCAGGACAAAGAGTTGCAAGGTGTGTACCCAGCTTAAGAAAAATAATGATTGTTTTGCCAAATTAGTCCAATATATGTAGTAAAAAGTAGATTACTGATACTTTTAATGGACTAAGTTTATTTTAGTAGACAAGCTTTCGAGGGATCAACCCTTTTCCTCAGGTCAGAGCTTAAGATTCTCCCTTACATAGTTTAGGCTAGGATTTTTAAAATATAAGGGGCAGAGACCGGCTACTTCTTCCCCTGCCACAGGGGCCGCACAGACTTTTCCCCTTCCCATTGAAAAGCTTGTCTATGCAGTATCAGATAAGTCTTGTTTGAAATAATTGCCTAAAAATTGGTCCTAATAATATACATAAGAAGAAAAATAATTTCCTATTCACAGCCCACATAAAGAGCCTTCTTATAATAGCATATATTCAAATTAAAATGTATCCTTTGAGACACTGATTTCTGCACAAGGTCAGACTGAAGACTGATTTAATCCACAGGCCGCTTTTTTTTCTGATCGGATTTTCAATCATTTTGGCTGATAGAAAATCCAGTCCCACCTTGTGCCACCGATCTTCCATAGATTTCAGCTTATAATGGGCAAAGATTATTTTAGTAAAAACGATTGATATCATCGATCGTTCTATCAAAATATGGTAAACGGACATAGATTTTTCATCTGATTCGATCAAATTTGAAATTTATTTCCCAGCATTCCAGCATCACACAATTTAGTCAATGACCATTATGTTCTTTGCACATGACTTGTCCTAAGATACTGCAGGAACTTGCAGGTTATGCCCACTAGTATTCTCTAACCAGCCTTGCAAAAGTCCATATTAGGCAAAGGAGCATGTGATTGAGGTGTAATCAGACAATCCACCTACACACAGTTACCTTAACCAGTTTTTAGGAGGGGTAAGTTTACTGAAGAGGAATTTTACTATTACAGTAATTGGTGTTCGTTAGGGAATTAGGTTTAGTTTAAATGATTTTCCCCACCATATATAAACTAATGCCTGCTGTAGGTGTTTCATTGCAACAGAAATTAGATGTTTCTATATTTCTTTACTTTTTTAAAATATCCTACAGAGTCAATGTTATGTCTTTTTACTGGTGTTTATGGCTCAGTGTTAGACCCAAGAGGGTTTTTGTATTGGGCCCAACTCCATAATAAAGGCCCAACCTGTGCAATCCTTTGTTTGGGCTTTTTTTCTTAATTCTCACATTACTAAGTGTCACTCACTGTTCCTAATGAACGTTTTACTATGCAGGCGCCGAGCTGACACCCGGATTCCTTGGGTGCTAATTTCTAGCAAGTAACACCTACTCCTGCTAATACATTCCTGTCTTGTTTTTCTTTACTAAAGTGAGAATGCCAGAATTCATTAAAAGAATTTTTTTTAAAATTGAAAACATTAAAATACATTTCACAGGAAGCCTTAGCATGCAACACAGGCAACAATAATTCACACCATGTAAAATTCATGACATATGGAAATATTATACAGGAGGAGACATCTGAAGTATATTTAAACATTTGGCAGGGAAAGAAAATTCAAATACAATTAATAGAAGAATAAACCGAGTTTGTGGATTTGATTATTGGCCAATTGATGAACTGCACATCTATTAAAGGCCTGGGAAAAAAAACATTCAGTCATTTGCAGTGATTTCAATCCATGACTGACAGCTGCTACCTGGAGAACCAGGAAGAGGGGAAACAGCACATTGGGAATATTTCAGGTTAGTTTTATATAACGCAAAAGGTGTCTGCCTCCTCCCTCTGCTCCAAGAGCTTTTTATATGCTTGAGCATGTGCAGAGGAGGCAGCAGGTGAAAAAGAAATCAATGATTGGTTGTGATGTCAGCAGTCACAGCCTTGATTGAGTGCACGGAGGGAGGGGCCAGATTATGCTGCCAGAATGGGGACAATAATAATCCTTAAATATTTGGTTAGTAGTGCAGGTAATAAAGTGCAAAATATATCAGTTGGGGTTGGGGGCAGGTAACTGACCATTGACCATTTTTTTGCTTTAAGGGCAAATATTCTCTTTAAGGCATGAAACACATGGTCAGATTTCTTTTGTACCCCACTGATCCAGGATCCAGCCAAATAGCAATACAAAAACCAGCAGGGAATGAGCCAATGGAATGTTCTGGTAAACCACATGCTATAGTGTGTAATTTTATAGGCTAAAGATTGATGATTATAAAGAAACAGAGCAGTAACTTCTATAAAATGACAGAATCTTAAATCTTTTACCATAATTCAAGTTATTTAATGCAGGTAAAACAATTCAGAAACACCAACCAAGAATAGCAACTTAAGGGCATGTCCACCCTAAAAGTAATTTTTAAATTTGTTAGATATCCCCTGCACACCCCCAATTGCCATGTTATTTCTTTAAAAAAACGATTAGAACTGTACTTACAGCCCTTCGCTCCCGCGGTGCACTGATCCGGCTCTCTGCTTGGTCAAACTTGCAAGCAGGGGGCTGGAGCGGCAGCCATGTCTGTGATTGGCTGAAACACAAAATTGCTTTGTATTTAAGGCACTGGCTCTACAAAGTTGTATTTTATTGTCCAGGTGGGACCTTTTCCTTCCTTTGCCCTAGGTCATCTCTTCTCTAAAACAGTCATTGGTAATATAAAGCAAGGTATGGGACACATTGTTTTTTGCTGTACATCTTTATTCCTACACTGTCAGTGCCATGTACATTGTGTTCCACTGTATGATTGGTACAAGTTTTTACCCAAGGGCACTTTAATTCACACACTAAAACATCCTCCGACAGCATCAAAAAAGGAAATCAATGAAGTTAAAACGGTCTCTCACTCTAACTGGCTGCCACAAAGTTGTCAGTGTCACATATCAACTTCTATCAATTAATGGAAACAGATCTGTAACGGTTTCAACACAAGGGAAGGTTCTCGCTTACTAATTTCTCCCTCGGTTATGTAGAGATTTGAACTGTGATGAGGAAAACGCACTAGTTTTCACACATTGCTGCATCCTCTACATATTAGGAATAAACAGGTAGGAATATGTGACTTTGTTCGATGCATTTCCTAAATGGCTGCAAGAATATCTGTGTCTATCCAACCAAACATGTCCAAGGCCTCGTAGCCGAGCAGGCCCAAAGCAATACCAACTTAGTATTCCAAGTGAGTAGCCAAATCTCTAGCTACCGCTGCACCTTCAAATGGAGATGAATGAAATGGGGCCATTGTAGTTTAGAAATAACGTCAGATTGCTGGTTCTTTAATTTATATGGGTCACTGTACTAAAGGAAAGAAATATTTTAATTGAGATTCAATTTCGATACGAAGTTTGCACATACCATTATGGCGGATCAAAATATTAGAGCTAAGGCTAGGTACTCATGAGCCAACAAACAGACATTTGCTTTACCAAAAGATATACCGATCTTTGTATAGCTTGGTAGTCAGCTGGTAGAAATTAAAGCTGCAGCGACAGTATTTGGGCATAAGATTGTGTATTAAAATGGTATACATACGTATAGTAAATAACAGGACAAAGTGGACACGTTTGTTTCATTTATTGACTGATTTTGGGGGAAAATGAGGTAAAAATATTAGTCAATGCGGTAGACCAAAACATCAAATTTACAAGGGAAGAGGTACAAAACAACAAACTGGCTTTCTTGGACTGCTTGGTAGAAGTCAGGGAGAATGGTAAACTGGAAGTAGAGGTTTACAGAAAACCAACACACACAGATCAGTATTTGATGTTTGATTCCCACCACCCTTTAGATCACAAGCTGGGGGTCATCAGAACCCTGCAACACAGAGCTGAGAACATCCCCACTAGCACAGAGGCGAAGGCTAAAGAAATGAAACATCTCAGAGGAGCCCTTAAAACTTGTGGATATCCAGACTGGGCCTTTGTCAAAAGAAGCAGAAGGAAAGAAAAGAACACGTATACCAACAGTGAAGGGGAAAAGCAAGACAGGAGAAAGAACATGGTCATCCCATATGTAGCAGGGGTCTCCGAGAAATTAAGAAGAGTTTTCAAAAAACACTGTATCCCTGTCTGCTTTAAACCGAGCAACACGCTGAGGCAGCAATTGGTACATCCAAAAGACCCAATACCGAAACACAAGAAAAGCGACATCATATACGCAGTGCAGTGCAGTGAAGAATGCTCTGATTTGTATGTGGGGGAGACCAAACAACAACTGCATCAACGTATGGCCCAGCACAGAAGAGCCAATTCCTCGGGTCAGGACTCAGCCCTGTACCTGCATCTTAAGGATAAAGGACATACCTTTGAAGATTGTAATGTTAACATATTGGCAAAGGAACGTGACTGGTTCAAGAGAGGTGTTAAGGAGGCCATTTATGTGAAAATAAAGAAACCAAGCCTAAATAGAGGTGGGGGGGTTCGACACCATCTGTCTGCCATGTACAATGCTGTTTTGAAACCTTACTCTGGGCATTCCTATAACACCTCTTAGCCACTATCTAATCATGCCCTTAACACCTGGCTGTGATATTCTAATTGGGATTTTCCAGGGTACACAATTGCCACAGATTCTTGTACAAGTCATTCTGAATTGAGAAAGCCAGTCGGATGACTAGCTGTCTTCAAGAACTAAACTTCAAGTCCAGTTGATCTAATTGAATACAACAGATATACCATGACCTGGATGAATGAGAACCTTCATAAGCATTAGTCAAACCAAAAATTACAGGTGACATTTTGACCCAATGCATAATATCAACCCGTGTGTACCTATCCTTTAACCTTATGTGTTTTCTGCCATTTACTTAGTGAAATAAGTACAGTGGGAACCTAACTCACTAGGTCCTGAGTACTTTAATGTGTGTGTGGGGGGGGTATTTAATAAGAGGTTCATTTAAAACTATCAATTCTGGAGGCTTTCGAAATAATATTTTAACCACTCACTATATATGAGATCTGTAAACATTTTGCGTATGTAACACATAAGCTAACCAAAACCAAATATAGAAAGCAATTTTCTATTCTACAAATCAGGGGTAGAGTTAGACAGTAGGGAATCCCAAGCAACTGTAGGGCCCAAAATTTTGAAAAAAAATTGTGCGATGTCCAGCTTAAAACTTGCTTATTTCTTATGGGAACACTGGGAAGCTACAGTACGTTACCGAGTAGAGATCTCAGAAATAGACAAGAAAGTTCCATTATTACACAGTGTATAATTGTACATCTGTTGTATTCAATTAGATCAACTGGACTTGAAGTTTAGTTCTTGAAGACGTTTCGCTAGTCATCCGACTGGCTTTCTCAATTCAGAATGACTTGTACAAGAATCTGTGGCAATTATGTACCCTGGAAAATCCCAATTAGCATATCACAGCCAGGTGTTAAGGGTGTGATTAGATAGTGGCTAAGAGGTGCTATAGGAACGCCCAGAATAAGGTGTCAAAACAGCATTGTACATGGCAGACAGTTGGTGTCGAACCCCCCCAACTCTAGTTGTTGGCTTGGTTTCTTTATTTTCACATAAATGGCCTCCTTAACACCTCTCTTGAACCAGTCCCGTTCCTTTGCCAATGTGTTACATTACATCTTCAAAGGTATGTCCTTTATCCTTGATGCAGGTACACGGCTGAGTCCTGACCCGGAGGAATTGGCTCTTCTGTGCTGGGCCATAAGTTGATGCAGTTGTTGTTTGGTCTCCCCCACATACAAATCAGAGCATTCTCACTGCACTGCACTGCGTATATGATGTCGCTTTTCTTGTGTTTCGGTATTGGGTCTTTCGGATGTACCAATTGCTGCCTCAGCGTGTTGCTCGGTTTAAAGCAGACAGGGATACGGTGTTTTTTGAAAACTCTTCTTAGTTTCTCAGAGCACCCTGCTACATATGGGATGACCATGTTCTTCTCTGTCTTGCTTTTCACCTTCATTTCGGTATTCGTGTTCTTTTCTTTCCTTCTGCTTCTTTTGACAAAGGCCCAGTCTGGATATCCACAAGTTTTAAGGGCTCCTCTGAGATGTTTCATTTCTTTAGCCTTCGCCTCTGTGCTGTGGGGATGTTCTCAGCTCTGTGTTGCAGGGTTCTGATGACCCCCAGCTTGTGATCTAAAGGGTGGTGGAATCAAACATCAATACTGATCGTGTGGTGTTGGTTTTCTGTAAACCTCTACTTCCAGTTTACCATTCTCCCTGACTTCTACCAAGCAGTCCAAGAAAGCCAGTTTGTTGTTTTGTACCTCTTCCCTTGTAAATTTGATGTTTTGGTCTACCGCATTAATGTGTTCTGTGAAAGCTTGTACTTCCTTCTGGTGGATCCATCTGTCTACCATGTACAATGCTGTTTTGACACCTTACTCTGGGCGTTCCTATAACACCTCTTAGCCACTATCTAATCACGCCCTTAACACTTGGCTGTGATATGCTAATTGGGATTTTCCAGGGTACATAATTGCCACAGATTCTTGTACAAGTCATTCTGAATTGAGAAAGCCAGTCGGACGACTAGCGAAACGTCTTCAAGAACTAAACTTCAAGTCCAGTTGATCTAATTGAATACAACAGATATACCATGGCCTGGATGAATGAGAACCTTCACATGTATAATTGTACATTTAATAAAAACATTTTGTGCTCAATATTTTAAGATTGCAGCTAGATAAAACAAACTAACTGGGGGTGCACTCGCTCTCTAAAATCAACCCAGGCCTAAATTCAACCCGGCCCAAATAGAGTGGTGCTAAGGGAATAAAAATCATATATTCACCCTGATGAAGCCGCAAGATTCAGTTTGGCAAAACGCGCATGGGTCATTTACCTGGTATCGGAGGTTGGAGTTTTGGTCCTGCCTGAGGAGCCGTAGATGGAGCGAGCTATGTACTGCAGCTTATGGCGTCGAGACCTTGCTTAAATATTGTGGGGAAAGCCACGACACCGCAAGTGCTATGGTCACAGGACTTGGGTGAAGAAGTTGCACCATCTGTTGGGTCAGTAAGTTTGGGGTTAGGAGGGTCCGGGAACTGAACCACGAAGGACCATGAGTATCCTATACCTGGTTTTATACTGACTGTCAATCGTGCATGCCAATAAGTCCCGGTATGATGGTTTGTTGTGACTATCATTTGCAATGAATTTACGCCAGTTACTTTTGAGATGAGATAACTTATTTGGATGCTTCTGTCGGTGAACCTCGGCATATATATCGGATTCCAATTTGGATTTCAAATCTATTTGAATTACTCACCTCGTAAAGATACCAGAATAATTCAATGTGTTTTTTAGTCAAGGCCGATATCAGGGTTACCCGATTTTAATAATATGTGGATTGCCTTTTTTGTTAAATAAAATTGAGTCTATATTTCACATGGTGTTTTTAGATTGTTAGGGGTTAATATAATCTATATTTATTATTAGGGTTACAAGGGGCAGGAGTGCTTATGTAGGGATCTTTATGGTCTGTCCTATTAGTCTATGTTGCAGCTAGATAAAATAGTAATAATCCATCTATTTTTTATATCTTTCAACCCGGTAATACCGCAATCTCCTCTTTTCAAACTGATGAATTAACAAAATGACTCAAAGGATGATTGGACAAGCAAGACTGTACATTCCGTTTACTGCCCCATACCAGAAAAGAGAATTATTCATCAGTTTGTATTGTAAGTGGTAATGAATGTTAATTTTTATGAATACTAATAACTGCATTCATCCCTATACCCAATGTGGTTTAACAGTGATCGGTTTAAAATAGCAAATTAGAAATCCTTTTTATCAGCGCGAGAAAGTTTGTTTTTTTTCTTTATATTTTTATGAAATAAACTGAATACCTTCATTAATAGATACTATATTTTATAAACCCAAATTACTTATTTATAAACGATCGCTATTATCGCCATTTCGCTATCACAGGCCATTGCAATGTCAAAGAGCGTTATTTTGGCCGTATTTATAAAACCTCTCATTTTCGACACGGCAATGTGTGGCAGTAGTATTGGCGATGTGCACTGACAACTTTGCCTTATTCATTGTGTTATTTCATATTCATTTATTTAATGCGATTTATCAATAAATTTTGCCTTTTTGCCACCTTTTCTGCCTTTTGTTTGGCCCAGAAATGGGTTCTTTTACTTACTGGAATGTTCCCATATTAATGTAACTGGTTTGATAATTAGCTGCAGTTTGCTGAAAATAAACAAGACTAAAAAATTAGTCTTATTAATAGAATAGAGAAAATTTGCCTGGGTGAGTTTTACACTTTTTTTTTTTATATATTTAAAGGGCATGTCCACCCTTCAGAAATTTTTTTTAGCAAACATTCCCCCTGTCCCCCCAGCCCCAACCGCTATGTTTGTAATATCAGAAAATGCCCCAAACTTTACTTACCTTCCCTCTTGCCTCCGCCGCGCTGTCGGCCCTCTGCTTGCGAGAAAATGCAAGCAGAGGGGCAGGACCGGCAGTTGCGCCTGTGATTGGCTGAGCGGCAGCCAATCACAGATGCGGCTGCCGGGATTTGTGTGCGGCGGAGGCAAGAGGGAAGGTAAGTAATGTTCTGGGCATTTTCTGATATTACAAACATAGCAGTTGGGGCTGGGGGGACAGGGGGAATGTTTGCTAAAAAGGGTTTTACACTAGGGGGAGGGAATCCAAATCGGGAGGGAGAAGGAGGGGGAGAAGGGCTGCAGTACGCATGCCAAACTTCTCCCGGAGGACAGGTAGGAGGCAGAGTCCTATATGGACTCTGCTATCCTCCTGGTGGGCAGTTTTTGGGACTTTGGGTGGGGGACTACAGGATAACCATATGGAGCTGGGATGTGAGGTAAGGATTAAACTACACTACATGATGGGGCCAGTAGTTTCCGCCGCCCCCGGGGGGGGGGGGATTATAGTTTTGGGGGTGGACATGCCCGTTAAAACTAAAATTTATCCCACTACTGGCTCCACAGTACAGTTTAAAAAAAACTGTAGTCCATGTCCAAAGTCCAGGAAACTGAAGTAGTTAGAAGTGGCTGTCTTCCTGTCCAAACGTCTCTGCCTCCTGTCTTGCCTCCGTGAGAGATGGTGACATGCGCAGGAGAGCCCACCCCCCTCCTTACATCCCGATCCCACTCTTCAAATCCTTCACCTTGCATAAAAACCTTAATCTATATTGCAGGGCATACCCTCCCACCCCAACCGCAATGTTAGAAGTTTAAAAATAGATTCCAAACTGTACTTACAGATCCTTGTTCCAGCATTTACTCTATTGCTGGCAGCTGCAGTTATTATTGGCTGCTTCTCAGCCAATCACAGCTGCGGCTGCCGGTCCGGCCTCCTGCTTGTAGTTCCGGCAGGCAGGGAAGCCGGACCAGAATGACGCTGGAACGAGGAGCTGTAAGTTGAGTTTGGAATCTCTTTTTAAACTTCTCACATAGCTGTTGAGAGTGGAAGGGTATGCCCTGCAATCTAGATGAACGTTTCTATGGAGGGTGGAGATGCCCTTTAACTTTTCGCCACATTTTCCGCATTATTAGTGCTACTTTTTGCCACGTAATTTTTGCCTTTGATGAAAATTCACCTTATTAATAACTAGGGCGAAAAGAAAAGTTGAAAATTTAAAAAATTGTGGTGAAGTCTGGCAGAAAAAAATAGTGATAATAATGCCCCTTTATAAATGTCCCTTAAACCCCCATTTGACTTTATTCGTAATTAAAGAAAATCGGAACATTACAAAAGAGGAAAATCGGAAATCACAGATCGTATTATAGTAAATCTGGAATATTGTCCAAAGCCCCCATGGTATTTATTAGTATTGAGAAACACTCCACAATGTACTGACACCTTTCATAGACCCATTGGTAGGCTAGCTAAATGGACGCTTATGCATTTTCGCCACCTTAGACTTGGCAATTTTGAATAGCTGAACTTAACCCAATAAAACACTTGTTGCCCTTTTTATAAATATGATCTAGGGGTTACCGCGGAGATGTTTGGCAAAAAATCTAAATGTCGGTAATGACTTTTCGCTACTGGTTATCGCCGCTTTATAAATTGCGATAGGTCCAAATTTGGCAAAAAGGCATCAATAACTGTGGCGAAAAATGAAACAAACCTTTATAAATATGCTCCTTAGTGTAGACCCTGTTTTAACATTAGATGTCCACTGCAATTGTTATGGGGTATTATTTCATTATTTATGCATCCAATGCAAACACTAATGTACAATATTATTATCTGAAAAGAATGAGCTGTGGGAACATTCCAACCAATCAACTGCAGTGAAATATTAATCCAATGCTTAGAGCCTAATTGCTTGAAGCCCTTGCAACCAACCAATACCCTGGGTCATTTTTGATTCCTCCAGACATTACAATGCACACACAACTTACTCAGTTGCCCAATTGGCAACTAGCAGTTGGGCCAGTGTACTATTAAGGAGGCAAAAAATGCTTTAAAGGGCATGTCCACCTTAAATATTCAACTTTTAATATATTGTAGATCCCCCCTGCCAACCCCCAACCGCCGAGTTAGATCTTTAGAAAAACGATCAGAACTGTACTTACAGCCCTTCGCTCCCGCAGCTCACTGATCCGGCTCCCTGCTTGCTGGAACTTGCAGACGCGGCTGCCATCAATGGAGAGCGCCGCGGGAGTGAAGGGCTGTTAAATGATGCTGACGTTTTTTTTTAAAGCTCTAAATTGGCGGTTAGAAGTGGGCAGGGGGGATCTACAATATGTAAAAAGGAAATTACACTAGTTGGAAGGGCAGGTATGGGGGGATCGGGAGGGTGGGGGCAAAGGGCTCCCCTGCGCATGCCACTGTCCTCTCAGAGGACAAGGAGGCAGTAAACCTTTGAACAGAAAGAGACCTCCTACTCTTCAGTTTCCTGGACTTTGGACAAGCACTGCAGGGGAACCATAAGGAGCAGATATGTAAGGTAAGGAATTTTTTAAACTATACAGTGGGGCCAGTAGTAGGTTACATTTTAGTTTTGGGGTGGACATTCTCTTTAAAGCAATATAACCTCTCTTCTGTTATTCACCGGTTTCCCACTAATAAGTATAACACAATAGAACATAAATTATTCATCCCTCAATGGCATGAACATCTATGATCATTTTTCCATTTTGCCCTGTGGTGCATTTTACAAAAGCCAGTTGAATGTCTCCAGAAGGTCACCTATCCAAGTGAATAAAACATTTTGCTATTCTACAGAACAAAGAAAACACATGAAAGGCTATACCTTATTAAGCCTTAAAAAAAAAATCTTCATTTTGAGATGCTTGCCCTTTAAAAAAAGAGTCCGTTGTAGTAAAATCCTGGGTAATTGCAGTACTGATATTGCAGAACAACAATAAGATTTGTTTTGTAAAGATTCAACTAATTAACGCCTATAGAGGAGCAGGGCAAGGGATTGCACTACAATTTACTAGTTGCTAATGATACAATCTTAATAAAGCTTAGTAAACATATATACTGCGCTTCATTCTCTCATTTTCAAACCACTCCTAAGGTAGCCATACACATTGGCAATACCCTACAAATCCGGCTGGATTTGGCGAGTGTTGGCAAGGTGAGGGGGCCAAAAACGATGTACTACTGTACCGAGGTCGGTTGGAATTGGCTCCCTCTACTACCGTATTTGGGGATCAGTTGGGGCCTTTACTTATGCAACAGCAGATTGTAAAGATATGGAAGACCCAAATGGAAGCCGACTGAGAGGTTATCAGTAAAGATTCAATTCAAAGCAGAAAAAAGTTAATCTAATAGGACACATAGCTAAACTAATACATAAGGTGACCATACACTAGGCAGATTTTACATACAATCCGACATTTCCATTGATTGACCCCAAAATTGTACATTTTACCGAACTTATTATGCGACATTAGATCTTAATATTGATCGTAATTACGATCGGGAAAGTCGATTGGTAAAATGATTGTAGTGTTTTCTGAAGTTCCGATTAAGTGTTAATGTAATGTAACCTCACATTGGACGACATTCAACATTAATCACAAAACATAATAACATAGTAATTGAGGTTGAATAAAGACATCAAGTCCAACCTATTCGCCCTATTTTTTTTTAATTTTTTTTAAACCCTACCTAACAGTTGATCCAGAGGAAGGCAAAATAAAGGGGGGGGATTCCTTCCTGACTCCAAACGGCAATCGGAAAGTATCCCTGGATCAACCATATGTATTAATACCAGTAATTCTCAATATGTTTTAGTTTTAGAAACTTATCCAGGCCTTTTTTAAAGCTAATTAATGAACTTGCTATTACCACATCTGCTGGAAGACAGTTCCACAGTTTCACCGTTCTCACTGTAAAGAAACCTCTCCTAACCTGAAGATGAAACTTCTTTTCTTCCAACCTTAAAGGATGTCCATGAGTCCTCTGATATGACCTATTAGTGAACAATGCACCAGAGAGCTCATTGTATGGTCCATTAATATATTTGTATAAGGTGATCATATCCCCATGCAAACGTCGCTCCTCCAGTGTAAACAGCCCTAACTTGTCTAATCTGCCTGCATAGTCAAGCGCCTCCAGTTCCCTTATTAATTTAGTTGCCCTTCTCTGAACTGTTTCCATTTCCATGATGTCCCTTTTGTATATGGGATTCCAAAACTGCACCGCATATTCCAAATTCCAGTGCCTTGTAAAGAGGCAGAATAATATCTTTTTTCTAGAATCTATTCCTCTCTTTATACAAGACAATATCTTGCTAGCTCTAGCCGTTGCTACTTGGCATTGTTTGCAACAGCTAAGTCTGTTATCTACAAACAAATTAAATGTCTATCAAAATATTGGTCAGTTTAAGATCTTAATTAAGATTGTAATAGTGTATGACCAACTTAAGAGCACTTACTTAGATGTGTCCATGACCCAGGTGCTTTGCCCCGGCTTCAGTCGTGCCAGAATCGACACAATCTTTCAACTGGTCTATTCTCGATATAGAGTAATTTATGTCTTATAAAGGCCAAAGAAGCACAGATGCTGCTGCCCCAGCCCCGTTCCTCCAAGTGGTTCTGCATATTCAAATTCCCCAAACCAACAAAGTTGTAAAAGCACACTCCGGATGAAATTAACACCTTGTATTCATATATCATTAAGAAGAACATCATTTTTGGAAAGTTATAACATAACAAAAGCTGAAGTCCCGGATGTGTTTCGGGCTGCACGCCCTTAATCATAGGGAGAACCTCAATTAACATCCACGTGTTAATATCCTAACCCACAATGCTTTGCTTTCTTAAAATGCTAGTGCTTTAAAGGGCATCTATAGTGGGAAAATGAACTTTTTTTCTTTCCTTCCATGTGTTCTATAATTCCCCACAACCCCTAGTGTCTTCACTTTTTTCAGATTCCCTCTCTGTCCTGAGATACACCAGAATAGAGATTGCATTCCTCTACTCCTACTTGGACTGTCAATCAAATCCCTGTGACGTGATCCCCCCTCCCTGCTCTGTAATAAACATAGAGATAAGAGCATTAGCAGGGGGAGAGAGGAAGCTTTGATGGTAGATATAAGGCTGCATTTGACCCCCCTTCTTGATAGACTTCACTGATTGATGATGGGTCACAAAGAGAGAGCCGTAAACTGTACTGATCTCCTTCTTCTGTGTCTCCAGGACAGCTTGCTTTCTATTGGCCAATGTGCGTGGGTGTGTTTTTCAGGGTGTTGAACTTTTAACTCCTACTGCACATGATAAGCTTGTCGGTTAGCCGGAGTTGAGACGTGGAGGAGGTAACAGAGGGGAGGGAGGGGGGGAGTGGTGCACAGAGATCTGACACCATGGAAAAACGAAGTCACAGACAGACGCAATCAAACACGGATTCGCATGCGATTTCATGTGCAATTTTGTTGCGTTTGCACATGTGTTTTTTTCATTAAGTATTAAACACATGCAATTTAAAATGCGGAACGCAAATCGCAATTGCAACGCACCCGAAAACGCACGTTTTCGGTGCATTGCCGCATTTTCAATGATATGAAAAACGCAAGCGCAAACGCAAAAAAAACGCAGCAGTGTGGCCTAGCCCTAAGGCAGTACAGAGTACATGAATTTTAAAGGGGCAACGTGTTTTTTTCACTATAGATGCCCTTTAATGTATTTTCATGGCACTAGCATTGAACATTCAAACAACAATCGGAAGTAGGTATACACGCTCTACCTCCCATTTCAGTAACCATTGCAGGTAGACCCAAGGTACTCTGCTGCTAGTAACACATTACAGCTGGCCAAATCTTTAGTAGAAACCAGCCTTTAGAAAGACCATGGAAAAACAGATAGGAAGCATCAATAAATGGATTGCAAGTTAAAATATAGTGGATCAGGTCTAAATAGAGCATTAAAAAGAAAGCTAAGCAAATCGTTTTTATTATGATTTTGACACCCCCCCTTTTTTTTTAATTTTTATCAAGAAACTGGATTAAAATAACCTTTAAACAATTCAGATCCCCCCCCTAGTGTTACCTTCGAGATGAACAAGCATCAGCTACAACATGAACATCATAACCTTTGTCTAACAGGTCCAGTGTGGTGCTCTGAAAGGAAAAAGTAAATCGATACCTAAAAAAGTTGCATATAGAAAATACATTTTTGGATGTAGATATTTTGACAAAGTTTGCATTTAGCATTTAAGGGCAATCAAACACAACCCTTTACCTTAAAAAAGATTTTCACATTATAAAGTCTGTATCCACTGGAGGTAGGAAATCCTATTCCTACTTCCCTAAGTGGCTGTGTGCTGGAGCGGTGAGATGTCAAAGTCCTGCTCCTGATCTCCCATAATGTTATAGATAAATTGAGGGGGGGATGCACTGAAGAGAGCAGTGAGTGGTTGGCTGCTGCATAAATGGTACTTACTGATACTGCAAATGGCCACACAAGAAGATGAGAGTGTGCATTCCTACCTCCCTTGAAAATTTACATTATAATGTGTACATTTTGGGGGACATGAAGCTAGACTTTGGTAATTATTTTCATACAATAAATCAGTTTACACATTTCTTTTCAATTCTAACTAATTCCTGTTTTTTTTTTTGCACATAGTCAATTTTAAATATAAAATTCTTTTAACCTCGATTTATTTTTAGAAAATGTGTTTGATTCTCTCTCAGTTGCATTAACATTGTGCACTTGTATTATTACAAATAGAGAAAAAGAAAATTGATTACCATATGTGGTTCTACAATCGATTCATTTCTGATCGACAGTCAATGTAAACCAAGCAAACAACTATTCCTATATGGCTGGTTCAGCTGGTTCCAGCCGCAATTCTACAAATATTCTGAGTTTTAGCTTAGTAAAATAGAGTGAATAATACGATCAGTAACCTAACTCTATGAGGACTAATACCCCTGTGTGAGAGTCACATACCCCTGTGTCAATGAAATGCTTGTGAAGGTTCTCATTCATTCATCCAGGTCATGGTATATCTGTAATATTCATTCATCCAGGTCATGGTATATCTGTAATATTCATTCATCCAGGTCATGGTATATCTGTAATATTTATTCATCCAGGTCATGGTATATCTGTAATATTCATTTATCCAGGTCATGGTGTGATAGTCATCCATCCAGGCAGTATATCTGTAATATCATTCACCAGGTCAGGGTATTCTGTAATATATCATGTAAATATCATTCATCCATGGTCACTGTATATCTGTAATATTCATCCATCCGGTCACGGTATATCTGTAATATTCATCCATCCAGTCATGGTATATCTGTAATATTCATTCATCCAGGTCATGGTATATCTGTAATATTCATTCATTCAGTGTCACGGTATATCTGTAATATTCATTCATCCAGTCATGGTATATCTTTATTCATCCATCCAGGTCGGTATATCTGTAATATTCATTCATCCAGGTCATGGTATATCTTGTAATTTCATCCATCCAGGTCAGGTATATCTGTAAATATTCTCTCTCCAGGTCATGGTAATATCTGTAATATTCATCCCCAGGGTCACGGTATATCTGTAATATTCATCCCAGGTCATGGTAATCTGTAATATCCATTCATCCAGTCAGGTAATCTGTAATATTCATTCATCCAGGTCAGGTATATCTGTAATATCCATCATCCAGGTCATGGTATATCTGTAATATTCATCACCCATGTCAGGTATATCTGTAATATTCTTCATTCATCCAATGGTATATCTGTAATATTCATCCATCCAGGTCAGTAATTCTGTAATATTCATTCATCCAGGTCATGGTATATCGTAATATTCATCATCCAGGTCAGGTATATCTGTAATATTCATCTCATCCAGGTCAGTATATCTGTAATATTCTCATCCAGTTCATGGTATATCTGTAATTTCATCCTATCCAGGTCATGGTATATCTGTAATATTCATTCATCCAGTCATGGTATATCTGTAATATTCATTCATCCGGTCATGGTCTATCTGTAGATTCATTTCCAGGTCATGGTATATCTGTAATATTCATTCATCCAGGTCATGGTATATCTGTAATATTCTTCATCCAGGTCATGGTTATTCTGTAATATTCATCTCCAGTCAGTAATATCTTAATTTCACATCCGGTCATGGTATCTCTGTATATTCATACATCCAGGTCATGGTATATCTGTAATATTCACTAGGGAAGGTGCTGGAAACTTTGTTACGGGATCATATCCTTGACTTTGTCTCCAGAGATCATCTTATTAGTAGTAGTCAACATGGATTTATGAGAAATAGATCATGCCAGACAAATTTAATTGGTTTTTATGAAGAAGCGAGTAAGAAGTTAGATTCAGGCACAGCAGTGGATGTGGTATATTCAGATTTTGCGAAAGCTTTTGATACTGTGCCACATAGGCAACTAATGTATTATCTGAGGATTGTTGGCCTTGAAGAAAACATTTGTTCATGGATAGAGAACTGGTTATTAGATCGCAAACAGAGAGTGGTGGTCCATGGAGCTACATCTATGTGGGCTAAAGTTCTAAGCGGTGTCCCTCAGGGTTCTGTACTGGGGCCACTTCTGTTTAATCTGTTTATAAATGACTTAGAAGGGGCATTGAAAGCAAGGTCTCTGTGATTGCTGATAACACTAAACTATGCAGAGCTTTGGAAACTTCAAATGATGTGCAATTGCTGCAAGCAGACCTAGATAGATTATCAAAATGGGCAGCAGAATGGCAGATGGGATTCAATGTTGGTAAATGTAAGGTGATGCATTTGGGATTTAATAATCCCTGTGCCACCTACACCATAAATAACTCTGTGTTAAGTGAATCTGTAATGGAATTAGATTTCATGTATCCACGCAAACATCGCTTCTCCAATGTAAACAGCCCTAACTTGTCTAATCTGCCTGCATATTCAAGCACCTCCATTCCCCTTATTAATTTAGTTGCCCTTCTCTGAACTGCCTCAATTTCCAAGAATTATTTTTTGCATATGGGATTTCAAAGCTGCACCGCATATTCCTAATGAGGCCTTACCAGTGCCTTGTAAAGAGGCAGAATAATATCTTTCTCTCTTGAATCTATTCCCCTCTTTATACAAGACAATATCTAGCTAGCTCTATCCATTGCTACCTGCCATTGTTTGCTATAGCTAAGTCTGTTATCTACCAGAAGCAGAAGATTTCATCCAGGTCATGGTATATCTATAATATTCATCCATTCAGGTCATGGTATATCTGTAATATTCATTCATCCAGGTCACGGTATATCTGTAATATTCATCAATTAAGGTCACGGTATATCTGTAATATTCATTCATCCAGGTCATGGTATATCTGTAATATTCATTCATCCAGGTCATGGTATATCTGTAATATTCATTCATCCAGGTCATGGTATATATGTAAATATTTCATCCAGGTCATGGTATATCTGTAATATTCAGTCATCCAGGTCATGGTATATCTGTAATATTCATTCCGCCTAGTTTTTCCGCTTTCGCCATACATCGCTAGCGGCTACCGTTCAAACTCTGTATAAAATGGCAAAATTCTATTTTGTGTTAAGTTCAGCCCATTCCATTGGCCAAGTCTGGAGGCTTGTGAAACGCCTAAGTGCCATTTATTTAGCCTGACATTGGTCCATGGATGTGTGTTAGAGAACTATTTTCCATCATTTATGTATACGATCTGAATTTCGCTTTTTAAAAGTTTAATTTTTTTTTTCGATTTTTGAAAGATTTTTTTTTTCTGATTTTTTCTGATTTTTTTATATTACTATTAAGTCACATGGGGCTGAGGACATTTATAAGGTACATTATTTTCGGCTTTTTTTTCCCCCCCAAGCCTTTACACAATCTTTTCAACTTTTAAACTTTTCCTTTCACCAAAGTTATTAAAAAGGCGATTTTTCATCAAAAGCAAAAAATTTCTAGCAAAAGGACTAATAATGTCTGAAAACATCCCAACACATATATGGTAAATAAGTAATAATCCTGGGGATTTTCAAATGTAGTAATATATGAGGGATAATTGCGCCCCTTACAGTGTAAATATAATGAATTTACGCCACGCAGACCTGCATTTCCCCTGACATTAGAAGCCAGGCCGTAGATCGAGTGCTTCGTATAGCGGACAGGGAACTCATGTGGCGTACATGTCCTTGATGTCATAATGGTAAGGGCGCTATTATTTCTTATAATACATAAGTATTGGATTCTTCACCCCATTCACCTTTTAAATTCTAGGCCTTGTTCCCTATTTCCCCTTATCCACTTAAGCCCCCCAAGCTACCTTCTGTACCTTTAAACCCAGTAGAGTCGAGACATCCCAGCCAGCATCTCATGCGGTTTAAAACCTGTTTGTGGCGGAGATGAAGCACATTGGTCTTGAAGTTGACAGGAAAGTAGCCTCCCAGCCAGGTCGTTAGTGAATTTAAACATGGGCAAAAAAATCCAGGCATGACACTGAAATGTGGCGAGAGTATCGGAATATCAAATGAGTGAATAGCTTGAGTGATTTTTAATAAGGATATATCACACGGCACTTCAGCTCCTATATAAATATCACACTTTAGTATTATATTTGGTTAATTAACACTCGAACACTACTTTGTTATTTAAAAATAGACACTAGCGAACATGTGGTGTTTGTTTTCCAAGCCAAAATATAAATAATAGTAAAGAACTCAAAAGGCTAATTTCCTCTATTTTCTTACAGAACCCTTTTTGTTAGTATTGCTTACTTTTCATGCAACGTGCAGCTAATTTCAAACATTACATTAATATGGGAACTCCCATAGTCTGTGTAAGAATAGTCAATGTTAATTGAACATTCCGTACAAGATGATGTTGGCGCAAAATTCTGTAAAACTGCAAAAAAAAAAAAAAATAGCAAACAAGAGGGAAAGGGGGCAAAGGCCAAATTTCCCTATTTATAAATAGCTTTAAAAGATTTAAAAAAGACAAAAAATTAACTGAGAGAGCAATTTCGATCTTTTCCGTCAGTGATACCGAGCACTTAACACAATGAAAAAGAGCGAAAGCTGTCATCACACCATCGCGACCGCAGCTATATTTCCCCCGCAAAGCGAAAATGAGGGTTTTTAACAACTAAGGCAAAATAGACGTCTATTTGGTCATTGCGATGTCCTCTTGTGTTAGTGATCGTTAATAAATAATCCCCCATATCTTTATAATTATGGGGAAACCGGAGGTGCCCGGAGGACAACCCACGCAGGTACAGGGAGAACATACAACCTCTGTCAGATGTTCCAAGGGTGGAATCAACTCAGGACTTCAGCGGCTGCAGGCATCAGTGCTACAACACTGAGCCACATGCTGTCCCAACTCATGACAGAACCTGCCTTTCATTGCCGGACATTGTGCTCCTTGTGGCCTCGTTACCATATAATCTGCTGCAAAACGGGGGAAATTTTATCTTGCCTATTTTCATTGTCCTAATTTTAACTCCAAAAACCCCGCTCCATCGAACACAATACCTGTGCACAACCACAGCCAAACGAGAATGCCATTAACTCGCTGCATGTGTCAGTGGTTAGAACTTGCTCAATGAATGCATTTTCATTTTGGAGAACTTCGGCAATTGTAATTTACATTGTCACCAATTATATAAAATAACATGATAAACATGCTTGTGTTTCTTCTTCTTCTCTTTATCTCTGGCGTGAACTTATGCACTTATTATTGCTTTATCTCTACACTTTTCTGAGCAGTATTTTTAATTAACAACACTGGACAAAGACAATTTTCTATTCACCAGCTGCTCATCAATGGAAAATGTTTTCTGTTCCCCCTTCTGTGGCGGCAGTTTAGTTTAACTTGTGATAATATCAATTTTTTGCGTCCCCCCGAATGTGATATTCACCTTCCAGTTGTGCATTCACTCTATAATTCTATTCTATATTATGGGGCAGTCAAAGGCTGTCCACAATCTGACTTTCTTTTTTTGTCAGAAAACATGGGATAATTCCTGGAAAAAATACTAAGCCGACTGAGATTGCCCGCTGTAATAAGCCAGGTCTTGTTTTTGTGCTGTGTATGACCACCAATAAAACTTGTGTCAGCCCCAACCCCAACTGTAAAAGTCAATAGATTTAAACTCCCCCAGTTCGGTCTACTTTAATTTAAATAACAACTTTTAAGAAGCAAGTAAATCTGTTAAATAATCCAAGTTCGAACAACCGTGCAATCTTTTCATTCCTATCTAAGTTTATCATGTGTGGCAATCTCTCTGAATCGATCACACCCATCTAGTCCTACTGAAATATTGCACAAATGTCATTTTCCCCTTTTGTTTTTCTGAATATTGTTTTTCAACTGACACAGTAGGCAAAATAGTCAGTACAATGGCTGTACAAAGACAGTGGGTGGCTACCAAGTAAAGCAACTTGGATTATTCTTAATAATTGAGTTTCCGGACTCATACCATGATGATGGTTTGCATCCTCTATACAAAACCATAAGTGTTAGTAGGGAATGGCTGGTCACTTCCTGTATTTGATCCTAGACCACCATTTTTGGATAACACACATTTTTATAAGCAATGCAGGTGGACGGCCCAAGCTATGGGTCCGGAGCTGGCAACCCGCAACACTTAACAATTAGGAAGTGAGGTTGGCTGCACCAACTATGTGACAGATTTGCCAATATATATAGAATCTACAGTGAATGGTCCCCATGGCAGATACACCCTGACCACCACAACAGCTGTGGCTTCCATAGTGAAAATACGTAGCCGCGGTTCACATATTAATTTTGAGCTAGATAATACAGTTGAATGACGGATAGGTCTGGTGAATCACAGGTGATTAACCAGTCTTAACTGCTCAATACATTATAAGCAGCCAATTTAATTACAAAGAGGACAGACTACAGATTGATTTTCGTTAAGGAATCGTTGTTACCCCAGTTTTAAAGCTCATCTGTAAATTCCAGGAAGAATACTTGTCAACATCATGCCACGTCAATTTACTGTTCTGAGGTTCGTACTATAAAAAACCTAACGAACACTTCCTGGGGGAAAAAAACGTGTACACACTCCATCTCCTAAATTTTACAGGGCCATCACCAAGAGTGCACTCGCATCTGGGAAAATGCTTTAGGGTTCTTTTACCCATTTCCTGTTTTTCGTGAATCACTAGTGAATTCCATCACTAAAGACGTATATCCTTTACATCTCTATACGTCCACTTATTCATTTGAATAATTCATGATCTTCTGTTTTCTGAACTTGTAAATATGTCTATTACTAGCGATTGAAGTTTTTTGTCATGTGAAACATTTTCTTTTTCTTCTGGAAAGAATGTTTACGTTGCTTCCTTTTATTGTTGTAACACAAATAACATATCCGTTAAAATGGATATTCAAGATAAATGCAAAAGAAATCTCTGCAAGAATGTTCTTTTAATTTAAGTGTTGATGTTGTGTTTAGTAAACTAGAAACACAGTGTACCAAGGGAAACTCCATTAAAGACTTACATTGGCAATTCACTGCAATGCATTGGGAAGATTCACTTTTTTATAATGTGCTTCCTAATATAATCACTTGGAGTAAGCACGGACTTTAAATTTTCAGCAGATAATGTAGGTGATACTTTTTGGTTTCTCTCTTTCCCCTCGCCTGTCATTTAGGTTCCGTGACTCTTAGTAACTATCCTTTTTTTATCGTTTCTAACCCAAGGTAGACCTGCATTCACAGCGAATGTATTCTCTTCTCTCATTCCGTCTAAGTTATATTCTAATTGATTTGTATTTCCCTGGTGATTGATGATACAATTATTGCCCAATTATAAAAGCACTTTTTAAAAAACAGGATAGACCCTTTACAATCATGTAGAACCTAGTCCATATATTGACTTTATGAAACCTAAGATCATTTGCATATTCTCACAATCTGGAATATTTTAATTTGAAACATTTTTTATTACCCTAAACTTTAATACATAAATGTCCTTTAATTTAATACTATTAAAGTCTTCTTGCAAAAGGCAGGAGTTTTCAGTTTACAGCATTAGTAATGATTTGCGTCTGGGAAGCAAGGAAGTCCTGAAGAACATAGAAGAATATAGGCACTGAACAAGATTTGGGCCTTGAAAAAGGAGACAAGGCCCACTGTCGGGGAGCTGGCTCCATTATGATCTTTTGGCCCTGACAGAAAAAAAAAAAAAGATATGGTTCGTTAGGAGCCATTATATATTTCCTCTGCTTTCTTTGTCCTCAAATCTCAATGAAATATCATTTTCACAAATCACTGAAAACAGCAGGAAGGAAAGGCGAATAAATGGCATTAAGGCAAGAAAAATAATAGAAACGTCGGAATGGGAAGCATAGAAACTACAGTAACTCACATACAATACGCCAAAATGAGAAGGAAAAAAAAAGTGACAATATGGAACTCACACAACAAAAGAAATTCCATTAGAGTTTAAAGAATCAGAGTCAAGGTTGACCTGAATAATCAGACTGTGAATAATATTAACATATTTAAACCCAAACGACCTCTTTAACACTAAACTCTTAAAAGAACACACTTACTGAATACATAGAGAAAATAAACATTTCAGATAAAATAAACCATCCAGGGGAAACAAAGTTTCGGTCACTTCATTTATTGTGTAATTTGAATCTAAAGTGCATGTTTTTAAGCCCCCACATACCACTTACTTTAAGCTGGTACAAACGATGAGATATTTCGGTCCCGATCGACCGCATAGTTCAGTGTATGGTCAATCGTACGCGAATTATCGCATCTGAATGCGGCTGGTGTCCGACCGATCGTTTCATACCTAATTGGACGGAAGGAAATCTGACCATGCTGGAAAACTTCGTCCGATCGTGCGTCTTCTATGGACCGCACGATCGGTTCGCGGAAACGTCGACTCGCCTGCCTTTTGGCCGCGACGACAGTCTTCCTTGTATCTGAACGGTGCGTCCAGGAGGAAAAAGATCGCTAGGTGGTATCCTACTTTAGCTGAAGGTCCACTCAGCCGTTACTACATTTTTGCACAATGTTCTGGCAGTCCAGTAACCTTTCCATCTCTGGCAACCGATGCTGTAAGTCAGCCAAACTGACCCTGCTTCCCCCCAAACCAACCTCTCTCTGCCATGCAGAAGCTTGCAAATGAGTTGGTACAGCTTTAATGAGTAGGCCGGCCAGCAGGGACTGGAGATTAGGACATGTTACTGCAGGGACATTACAACAAGTGGAAGTATAGCGATCTTGCAGGGGGTTTGCTACAGGTACAGTTGTACTGGAATCATATCAAATTGCCCTTTACCATTTTATTTTGAAATGTCAAAAGGCAATTTACAGTTTTAAGCAAAACACAATCAGCATGCTTGCACCTTTCCTTTGCTTCCCACGATTTTCTACATCTAGTTAGATCAACAAATCGTAATATATTAGTATTGCGGTTATAAGACATATATCCATCTAATCCAACCTTTATATCCTCTCCCTTCGCCTTTAATTGTCTACTTAACATGAGAAAAAACAGGCAAGATCACATTACTTGGACAATGTATATACGCAAACATCGACGTATTAAGGACCCACTATAGTAACAAAAATCAATTTGTACTAACAGCAGTTTCCAGCTATCAGGAACAATTTATTTCCATGCTCATTTTTTTTTTATTAACCAAGCTCTCGTCCTAAGTTAAAAATATCTACAACCCACAGCATGTTACAATATCTGCTGCGTCAGTTAGGATGTACTTGAATGCACAGTACACATGGCACATGTATTGCTTGTTTGTGCTATGTGGAGTTCTGCATAAAACAACTCCATTACTATTCTGTGGAGCCTTTAATTTACAGATTCAACATGTTTTTTGATCTTTACAATTCACTTGTTCCCTCTCTAATTTCGGATTTGCAGTCAATCTTTCACAAGCTGTAATGACCTTCCCTGGTAGTAAGAAAGGCTCCACTCTGTCCTCATCCGGACAAGGCAAACAGTCTATCCACCTGACTGGCAGAAAGAAAATACACTTAATACATGTACCCATAGCAAATGCTAAAAATAGCATTAGCAGTTCATAAGAATACATATACCATAGCACAGGGTCATAGAATACATATAACCTAGCAAGGGGCTCATAGATACATATACACAAGCAAAGGGCTTCATAGAATACATATACCCATAGCAAAGGGTTCATAGAATACATATACCATAGCAAAGGGTCATAGAATCACATAACAAGGGCTCAGACATAACATAGCAAAGGGCTCATAGTAAGACATATACCCTAGCAAGGCGCATAGAATACATATACGCTAGAAAAGGGCTCCATAGAATACATACACCATAGCAAAGGCTCATAGAATACATATACAGAGCTAAAAGGTGCTCATAGAATACATGCCCAGCAGCTATAGTCAACTAGCAAGCTCATAATACATATACCATAGCAAAGGGCTCATGAATACAATACCATAGCAAAGCTCATAGAATACATATACCGCACTCATAGAATAATTATGAAGGGCTCATCGAATACAGAATACATATCCATAGACAAGGAAGGGTTGCCTAGAATACATTACATAGCACAGGGTTCATAGAATACATATACCATAGAAACGGGCTCATAAATACATATACCATAGCAAAGGCTCATGAAATACATGAAACCATAGCAAAGGGCTCATAGAATACATATACCATAGCAAGGCTCATAGAATACATATACCATAAGCAAAGGACTCATAGAGATACATATACCCTAGCAGAAGGGCTCATAGAAATACATATACCATAGCAAAGGGCTCATAGAATAACAATATACCATAGAAAAGGGCTCATAGAATACTATACATAGCAAAGGTTTCATAGATACATATACCATAGCAAGGGCTCATAGATACATATACATACAAAGGTGTTTCATAGAATCCATATACCATAGCAAAGGCTCATAAGAATACATAACCATAACGCAAAGGGCTATAGATACATAACTCATAGCACAGGGTTCATAGAATACATATACCATATCAAAGGTTCATAGAAACATATACCATAGTCCAAAGGGCTCATAGAATACATATACCATACACAGGGTTCATAGAATACATAATACCATAGAAACAAGGGCTCATAGAAACAGAAACCTAGCAAAGGCTCATAGAATACATATACCATAGCAAAGGTTCCTAGAATACATAAACCATAGCAAAGGGCTTCATAAATACATCATACCCATACAAAGGTTCATAGAATACATTACCATAGCAAGGGGCTCATAGAATACATATACCATCGCAAAGGGCTCTAGAATACATATACCATAGCAAAGGGCTCATGAATACATGAACCATAGCAAAGGGTCATAATACATATACCATAGCAAAAGGGTCTTCATAGAATACATATACCATAGCAAAGGATTCATAAATACATAAACCATAGCAAAGGCTCTAGAGACATATACCATAGCAAAGGGCTCATAGAATATCATATACCATAGCAAAGGGCTCATAGATACATATACCATAGCAAGGGCTCCATAGAATACATATTACTCTCAAGTAAAGGGCTCATATAATACCTATACCATAGAAAGGGCTCATAGAACACAATAACCATAGCAAATGGCTCATAGTAATACACTATACCATAGCAAAGGGGTTCTTGAATACCATATACATAGCAAAGGGCTCATAGAATACATATACCCTACAGGGCTCCTAGAATACATATCCCACAGCAAATGGGTTCTTGAATACATATACCATAGGCAAAGGGTTCATAGAACATATACCATCCAACGGGTTCTGAACATTCTGAAGGTTCATAGATATAACCATAGCACAGGTTCATAGAATACATATACCATAATAAGGGCTCATCGTAATACATATACCAGAGCAAGATAACACAATGCAAAGGTCTCATAGATACATATACCATAGCAAGGGTTCATAGAATACATATACCATAGTAAAAGTTCATAGAATAAATATACCATAGCAAAGGGGTTCTTGAATACATATACCATAGCAAAGGATCTAAGAATATATAACCATAGACAGGGCTCATAGAATAACATATAATCCATAGCAAAAGGGCTCCATATACATATACCATAGCCAGGGTTCATAGAATACATAAACCATAGCAAAGGGCCATAGAATACATATCCATAGCAAAGGCTCATAGCAATACATATACCATTGCAAAGGGCTCATAGATACATATACCTAGAAAGGGCCATATATATACATAACCATACAAAGGGCTCATGAATCATTCAACTGCAAGTCAAATCATCCAAGCAAAGGGTCTCATAGACTACATAAACCATGCAAAGGGCTTCTAGAATACTCACCTACAGCCATAATCATACCATAGAAGGGTTCTTGATACTATAACCATAGCAAAAGATTCATAAATACATATACCATAGCAAAGGGCTCATAGAATACATATCCATAGCAAGGGGCTCATAGAAATACATTATACCATAGCAAAGGGTTCTATAATACCATAACCATAGCAAAGGCTCATAGAATACATAATACCATAGCCAAGGCTCTAGATACATATACCCATTGAAAGGCTCATAGAAATACATATACCATAGAAAAGGGCTCAATGAATACTAAACATAGCAAAGTGGCTCATAGGAATACATATACCATAGCAAGGGATCATAGAATACTAAACCTAGCAAAGGGCTCATACATACATAAAACCATAGCAAAGGGCTCATAGAATACATATACCATAGCAAGGTGCTCATAAATACTATACCTTGCAAAGGGCTCATAGAATCTACACTAACCATATGCAAAGGGCTCATAGAATACTATGACCATAGCACCAAGGGCTCATAGATAGACATATACCATTGCAAAGGGCTCATAGAATACATATACCATAGCAAAGGGCTCATAGAAACATAATACCATAAGCCAAAGGGTTCATAGAATACATAAACCATAGCAAAGGGCTCATAGAATCATATACCATAGCCAAGTAAAGCCATGCAAGGCGCATAGAATACATATACCGCATTGCAAAGGGCTCATAGAACATAACGCTAGAAAGTGTCATAACCATTACCGTAGCAAAAGGGCTCATATAAATAACATATAACATGTCAAAAGGGCTCATGAACATATAACCATAAAGCCATGACAATACATGAGGGCGCATAATCTTATGAAATGGTTCTGTCCATATCCATAGCAAAAGGCTCATAGAATACATATACCAGTAGCAAAGGACTCATAGAAAACATATACCATATGACAAGGGCTCATAGAATACATATACCAATAGCAAAGGGCTCATAGAACACATATACCATAAGCAAAGGGGTTTCTTGAAATACATATACCATAGCAAGGGCTCATAGAATACTTACCATAGTCAAAGGGCTCATATAATACATATACCATAGAAAAGGCTCATAGAAACATACCATACGCATAAGAACAACAATGAGGTCTCATAGAATACTTACCGCTGTCGACCTATAGCCAAGAAGGGCTTCATAGAACACATATCGACCACAAATGCGTCATGGAGCATACATCTACATAGCAAAGGGTCATAGAACATATACCTACAAGGTATAGAACCATAGCAAAAGTCGGTCTTGACATATACATCAAGGGCTATGAATACACCATAGCAAAGGGCGCATAGAATACATATATCCAAGCAAAGACCATGACAGACATACAGCTATACATAAGCAAAGGGCTCATAGAATACATATACCATAGCAAAGGGCTCATAGAATACAATATACCATAGCAAATGGGTTCTTGAATCTTATATACCATAGCAAAGGGCTCATAGAATACATATACCCATAGCGAAAGTGGCTCATAGAATACATGATACCATACAAAGGACTCATAATTCTGAAATACTACATATCCATAGAAAGGGCTCATAGAAACAATATACCATAGCAAAGGGCTCATGAATACACTATCACCATACAAGGGCGTCATAGAATACTATACCATAGCAAATGGCTCATAGAATTAACATATACCATAGCAAATGCTCATAGAATACATAATACCATAGCAAACTCAATGACTTACCATCAAGCTCATAAATCATACCATATGCAAGGGCTCATAGAATACATTACCATAGTAAAAGGGGGGCTCATAAAATAAATATCCATAGAAAAGGGCCTCATAGAATACATATACCATAGCAAGGTCTCATAGAATCATATACATAGCAAAGGACTCATAGAATAACATATACACAGCAACAGGGCTCATATAATACTATACCATAGCAAATGGCTCATAGAATACATAGGTACATAGCAAAGGACCATATCTTACATACAAGGCTCAAAATACCTATGCCCCCTAGCAAATGGGCTCATAGAAAACATATACCATAGCAAAGGGCTCACTAGAATACAATATACCTCATAGCAAAGGCTCTAGAATACAATACCATGCAAATGGCTCTAGAATACAATACCAATAGCAAAGGCTCTAGAAACATATACCATAGCAAAGGTATGAATCATAGACCCATGACACGTCATATAAACATACCATGCAAAGGGCTCATAGAATACCGAATACATAGACTCATATGCAAGGGCTCATAGAAACATAACCATAGCTAACGGGCTCATAGAAGAATATACATAGTAAGGGCGTTCATACAATACAATCGCATAGAAAAGATCGCTCATAGAAAGCATATACCATAGCAAGGGCCATAGAATCCATATACATAGCAAGGCTCATAGAATACATATACCATAGCAAAGTGCTATAGAATATATATCCATAGCAAAGGGCTCATAGAATACATATACCACAGTAAAGGGACTAAGATACATAACCAAGCAAAGGGCTCACAGAATACATTTAACATAGCACATGGCTTAAACAATAACATATACATGGCACATGGCTTATAGACATACAATATACCCATAGGCAAAGGGCTCATAGAATATATCAACACCAAGCAATGCTCTAGAAATAACTATTCCATAGCAAAGGGCTCATGATCATAACCCATGGTGTACGCTACATATCTTGGACCCTAATGTAAAATTGCGCCCCCCTCCCAACCCTGCCAGCAAAACACACCACCAAAGCAAATAATCATTCCCATAACAAACCCAAAACATCACTGTATACTTTACCATACAACCTAGCGAAACTAGTTCATACTTCCAACAGTATTTCTAAACTTAATCCGCAAACCTTACACTTCTAAATACCGAACAAACCTCCACTGTAAAATGCCTGGCACAACGACACTGTAAAATACTTGGCACACACAGGGCTATAAAATGCTTAGCGAATAGCACTGTAGGTCACGTAATTGCGTCCATCGTTAGTCATCCAGTGAGTGGCACAACCCCTCCCTTAGGACCTGGACATGTAAGAAATCGACGTTCACAATTACAATGGAATGCTTTTTTTGACCAAATTTCACCTATTTGAAATGATGACTGTCATGCTGTTTGTCATAGTGACACACTAAAAATTTACCCAGACACATTTAAACACTATTATTGGTATAGTAAGAAGTTTGCACCAGTACAATTTTTTTGGGCCAAATTGAACTAAGCGGAATATGATGTCATGTGATGACGTAGTGGAAAAACATGCACCTAAGACATTAAGAGACATGGCCACCCCCAAGGACTACTTTTGAACCACACTACTGACCCACTGTGTAGTTAGTAAAATCCTTTCCTTACATCCCTGCTCCAAATAGCTGCCCTGCATGGCCTTCAAAGTCCAAAGAATTTGGACAGGCGCACTGCAGCCTCCCCCCTCCCTCCCCCTAACTCCAAATCATTTTCTGTAGTGTAGGGCTTCCTTACCCACCCCCAAGCACTAAAGTTTATTTGTAAAAAACTTAGCCGATCTATACTTACATTGCCTGTTCCCCCCCTGGTTCTGTACAGCCGGAAGGCGCGTCGCGTCCATTATTTGCTGCCTCTCAGCCAATCACGGAAGCGGCTCCGGTCGGCCCCTTGCTTGCATTTTCATGGATTTGCGAAACCACAGTGAGTTTGAATGAGATGGGGGTCAGTTACAGTTAGAAAGATACAGGTTTGAGTCGGGACAGGTAGCAGCTGGGTCATATAATAAATAAACCATAAAAAATGAGTTTTAAAATACATTACAAACGCAAATGGTCATAAAATACATATACATAACAACATGGGTCTAGAACACACATACAATAGCTAAAGGCTCATCTAATAAATTACCATAGCAAATTGTTTATTTATATAACATATACCCATAGCAGAGTCATAAAATACATATATAACCATTGCAAATGGGTCACATGGTTGACACTATACCCCGCAAGGGTTTCATCAATATAAACAGTTATTTTTAGATTGAGAACAAAGCTATTCACCATTTTCTCTGCAATATCTAGTTCACTTTAAAGGGCTCTGTCCCCCCCAACTATAATACCCCCCAACTACTGGCCCCATTGTGTGGTATAGTTTATCCTTACCTCACCATCCCAGCTCTCTATGGTTTCTACTGTGTCCCCCCCCAAAGTCCTAAAAACTGCCCACCAGGAGGATAGCAGAGTCCATATAGGACTCCTATCTGGCCTCCGGGAGAATTTTTGGCATGCGTACTGCAGCCCTTCTCCCCCTCCCTCTCGATTAGATTCCCTCCCCCTAGTGTAAAACCCTTTTTACCTAACATTTTTTAGAAGGGTGGACATATCTTTAACTTTCTTTATCCAGTTTAACCAAAGAACAGGGATAATCAACCACGGTACATACTCTTACTACCATCAATCATCTACGATAACTACAGAGTCGCGTATCCAGACCGAATATTAGATTTCAAAAGCCGCGGGCTGTTCGACCTCAACTACTGCCAGCGACTGAAGTTGTGGTCTTTCCGAATCTACTTCAGTGTTCCGAAAATTTAGCACGCGGTAAATAACGAAGACTCGTGAGATGCTCTCAGGTACGAGCCGAGCCGGTTCTATCGCAGTCCCGCGCGTCCTCCTCCTCTTGCCACAAACTGAAAAGGGATTGAAAAGCTGTGGATCTGCGGTAGATAGCCCTTGAGATGTAGTGGATGGTCAGGAGCGGAGAGAGATAAGGTCGTTGCCGTTGCTTTGTAGATCGTAGCTGAGGACAGTGTAGCGATAGTCGCAGTTTACTCTGGTCTCATTATATACGTGAGAAAGAAGAAAACCGGTAGCCAAGTATTGGTTCGCGTGTGCTTTACTGAGACTATAGCGATCAATAGGGGAAAGTAACACGTTATGATTAGATATTGGCTGCAGTGTGTGCAAATTCAAACAGGTAGATAGAAGGAGCATCGTAGGTGAGAATTCAAATCAGGTATGATATTGACATTCAGTGATTGGCAGATTCAATAGGACTGTATAGATGTAATTGGAGCATGTCCGTGTTGCAGAATTTATTCTGGTTAAGTAATAGCATCGTGTCGAAATAAGGTATATATTGGAGATAGTCGCAATTCAATCAGGTGAGTTGCATGCAGTATCACAGGTAAGAGGACAGGAAGTGCAAATAGCAAGATTAGAATAATGGAGCTCAGGTCGCGATCAAAGCATGGGATAGATTGAATTGGAGCATTCAGGTCGCAGAAAATTCCAATCATGGTATAAGATAATTGGAGAATTCAGTGTCCGCAAATTCAACATGTCTGGTTCTTGTGAGAATTCATGTCGCAGAACATAATCATGTAGTTATGAGGGAGCATCCAAGTGTCGCCCAATTAATTGTTTTTCCAAGCCAACTGTTTGCAAGCTATCAGAAGGTTGGTCACACAACAAGGTATTTGACTCCCGTCAGAGTCTGTTCGCTAGTGAATCAGTTCACCATGACAAACACGGACTGTCCACCGTGCACAATATGGCCGTAGCTGCAAAGATAGGGGTCCCAAGGAAACCGCACGATCGGCCCATGATTACCAATTTACCACACGTCCGATCACCTTGACCCTGGCAAGGGACACTGACAGCGGTTCTGCGTGGCGACGAAGACAGCACAGATTTTTCGCCCCAATCGAGTGATAACAAAGTATGGGCGATTGGGCCGAGAAATACTGCCCGTTATGGTACAGCTCAGAGACGGACCCAAGAGTATTCAAATCAGTCGGGCAAGCACAAGAGGTGCAAACGCCAGCAAAAACAAGGATACCTGTTAGTGAAGAAAAATAATAAAAATGGAATTGTGTGCAGACAATGTCCATTTACAAACATCCAGGTGGATCTAGCGCACGATCTCTGGAAACAACTGACAAAGGTGGTGAAAAGTGTTTTGGCAAAAGGGGCTGTTGTAAAAATTAGCAAAACGGAATCACTTTGGCTGACAATCTAGAGTGGTGGGTAAGATTGTGTACACCACAAAGATTTTTCGTGCGCCAATCACAATAATCAGGAAGCGCTTTGATCCGGATGAAAACATTGCATTGGTTTTCGCCTGAGCGCAACAGACTCCGGACCGTCGTCGTCAGAAATCGGCACCAATCATGGCAGTCCTCTGCGGACAGCACCTCGTTTGTGGCGAATGGTCAGCCAGGCTAAATTTTGGCCGCAACTGACAGTCTGCTGTCCGCGGACGCTACGCGGCAGAGTGCCGAAGGCGGTCGTGTAGGTCAGGACAACGAGTTGTCAAGGTGTGTACCTACTCCCGGGTAAGAAAAATAATGAGTTGGTGTTTGCCAATAGACCAATATATTGTAGAATGAAAGAAGTTAGATTCCTGATACTTTTAATGGACTAAGTTTTTTTAGTAAGACAAGCTTGTCGAGATCAAACCCTTTTCCTCAGGTCAGAGCTTAGCTTGTGCTCCCTCATAGTTTAGGTCTAGGATTTTTAAATATATAAGGGGCAGAGAACCGTCACTTCTTCCCCTGCCACAGGGGGCAGCTACAACTTTTTCCCCTTCCATTGGAAAAAGCTTGTCTATGCAGTATCATATAAGTCTTGTTTGAAATAATGACTCTAAAATTGGTCCTAACATATACTAACTAAGAAGAAAAATAATTTCCTATTCAACAGCCACATAAGAGCCTTCTTATAATATCATTTCAAAGTAAAATGTATCCTTGAGACACTGATTTCTGACAAAGGTCAGCTGAAACCTGATTGTTAATCCACAGGCGTTCCGTCTTTTTTTTTGATCTGGGATTTCTCTATCATTTTGGCTGATAGAAACTCCAGATCCCACCTTGCCCGATCTTCCCATAGATTTCGTCTTAATCATTGGGCAAAGATTATTTTAGTAAAAACGATTGATATCATCGATCTTTCTATCAAAATTGGTAAACGAGGACATAGATTTTTCATCTCTGATGTCGATCCAAATTTAAATTTATTTCCCAGCATTCCAGCACACACAATTTAGTCAATGACCATTATGTTCTTTGCACGGAATTGTCTAAGATACTGCAGGAGGACTTTGCAGTTAGCCCACTAGTATTCTCTAACCAGCCTTGCAAAAGTCCATATTAGGCAAGTGAATCATGTTATTGAGGTGTAATCAGACAATCCACCTACACCACAGTTACCTTAACCAGTTTTTAGGAGGGAGTAAGTTTTACTGAAGAGGATACTTTTACTATTACAGTAATTGGTGGTTCTTTAGTGGAATTAGTTTTATTTTAAATGATTTTCCCCACCATATATAAACTATGCCTGCATGTAAGTGTTTATTGCAGACAGAAATAGATGTTTCTATAATTTTCTTTACTTTTTTAAAATATCCTCATAGTAATGTCTGTCTGTTTTACTGGTGTTATGGCCGCTCAGTGTTGTAGACCCAAGACTAGGGTTTGTGTGTATTGGGCCCAACTCCATACTAAAGGCCCACCTGTGCAATCCTTTTTTTGCGCTTTTTTTCTTATTCCCACATTAAGTGGGGCGCACTCACGGTGTTCCTAATGAAAGTTTTTTCTATGGCAGGCGCCAGCTGACACCGGATTCCTGGGTGCTAATTTCTAGCAGTAACACCCTACTCCTGCTAATACATTCCTGTCTTGGTTTTCTTTACTAAGAGTGGAGAATGCCAAATTCTTAAAAGAATTTTTTTTAAAATTTGAAACATTAAAATACATTTCACAGGAACCTAGCATGCAACACAGGCAAACATAATGTCACACCGATGTAAAATTTCATGGGACATATGGAATATTTACAGGAGTGAGAAATTGATGTATATGTATGAACTTTGGCAGGGATAAAGAAAAATCAAATAAATTAATAGAAGAGATAAACGATGGTTTGTGGATTGGATTATTGGCCAATTGTGAACCCTGCACATCTATTAAAGGCCTGGGAAAAAACACTTCAGTCCATTTGCAGTGATTTAATCCCATGGACTGACAGCTGCTACTGGAGAAACCAGGAAGAGGGAAACAGCGCGTTTGGGAATTTTCAGGTTAAGTTTTATATAATTGCAAAAGTGTTCCTGCCGTCCTCCCTCTGCTCCAAGAGCTGTTTATTCTTGGAGCATGAGAGGAGGCAGAGGTGAAAAGAATCATGATTGGTGTGTGATGGTCGCAGTCACAGCCTTGTATTGAGTGCACTGGAGGGAGGGGCCAGATTATGCTGCCAAATGGGGACAAATAATAATCCTTAAATTTTTGGTTAGTGGCAGTGTCATAAGGTGCAAAATATATCAGTTGGGGTTGGGGCAGGTAACTGGACATTGACATTTTTTTGCTTTTAAGGGCAAATATTCTCTTTAAGGCATGAAACACATGGTCAGATTTCTTTTGTACCCCACTGATCAGGAGTCAGCCAAATAGCAAGTAGACAGGAAAACCAGCAGGGATATGAGCCAATGGGAATTGCTGTAAACCACATGCTATAGTGTTAATTTTATAGGCTAAAGATTGATGATTATAAAAAACAGAGCAGTAACTTCTATAAAATGACAGAATCTTAATCTTTTACCATAATTCAAGTTATTTAATGCAGGTAAAACAATTCATACACCCCAACCAGAATAGCAACTTGCGGCTGTCCACCTAAAAGTAATTTTTAAATTTGTTAGATATCCCCTTGCACACCCCCAATTGCCCTGTATTTCTTTAAAAAAAACGATTAGAACTGTACTTACAGCCCTTCGCGTTCCGGGCGCGTGTCACTGATCCGCTCTCTGCTTGGTCAACTTGCAAGCAGGGGGCTGGAGCGGCAGCCATGTCTGTGA
The DNA here is from genome assembly GCA_019447015.1 of Hymenochirus boettgeri. NCBI lineage: Eukaryota > Metazoa > Chordata > Amphibia > Anura > Pipidae > Hymenochirus > Hymenochirus boettgeri. The sequence continues at coordinate 202,204,174 of CM033475.1, read as the reverse complement.
TGGCTGAACACACAAAATTGCTTTGTATTTAAGGCACTGGCTCTACAAAGTTGTTTTATTGTCCAGGTGGGACCTTTCCTTCCTTTTTGCCCTAGTCATCTCTTCTCTAAAACGTCATTTGTAATATAAGCAGGTATGGACACATTGTTTTTTTGCGTACACTTTATTCCTACACTGTCAGTGCCATGTAACATGTGTTTCCACTGTAGGATTGGTACAAGTTTTTACCCAAGGGCACTTTAATTCACACACAAACATCCTCCGACAGCATCAAAAAAGACAATCAATGAAGTTAAAACGGTCTCTCACTCAGCCTGGCTGCCACAAAGTTGTCAGTGTCACATATCAACTTCTATCAATTAAGTGAACATCTGTAACGGTTTCAACACACAGAAGGTTCTCGCTTCCTAATTTCTCCCTCGGTTATGTAGAGATTTGAACGTGATGTGAGGAAAACGCACTAGTTTCACACATTGCTGCATCCTCTACATATAGGAATAACGGTAGGAATAGGTGACTTTGTTCGATGCATTTCCAAATGGCTGCAAGATATCTGTGTCTATCCAACCAACTGTCCAAGGCCTCGTAGCCGACAGGCCCCAAAGCAATACCAACTTAGTATTCCAAGTGAGTAGCCAAATCTCTAGCTACCGCTGCACCTTCAAATGGGATGAATAATGGGGCCATTGTAGTTTGAAATAACGTCAGATTGCTGGTTTCTTTAATTTATATGGGTCCTGTACCTAAAGAAAGAAATATTTTAATTGAGATTCAATTTCGATACGAAGTTGGCACATACCATTATGGGGATCAAAATATAGAGCTAAAGGCTAGGTACTCATGAGCAACAACAGAATTGCTTTACTAAACCAACAAGATATACCGATCTTTGTATAGCTTGGTAGTCAGCTGGTAGAATTAAAGCTGCAGCACAGTATTTTGGCATAAGATTGTGTTTAAAGGGTATACAATACGTAAGTAAAATAACAGGACAAAGTGGACACGTTTGTTTCATTTATTGACTGATTTTGGGGGAAAATGAGGTAAAATATTATCAATGCGGTAGACCAAACACTCAATTACAAGGGAAGAGGTACAAAACAACAACTGGCTTTTCTTGGACTGCTTGGTAGAAGTCAGGGAGAATGGTAAACTGGAAGTAGAGGTTTACGAAAACTAACACACACAGATCAGTATTTGATGTTGATTCCCACACCCTTTAAGATCACAAGCTGGGGGTCTCAGAACCCTGCAAACCCAGAGCTGAGAATCCCCACTAGCACGAGGCGCGAGGCTAAAGAATGAAACATCTCAGAGGAGCCCTTAAACTGTGTGGATATCCAGACTGGGCCTTTGTCAAAAGAGAGCAGAAGGAAAGAAAGAACACGTATACCAACAGTGAAGGGGAAAAGCAGCAGGAGAAAGACACTGGTCATCCCATATGTAGCAGGGGTCTCCGAGAATTAAGAGAGAGTTTTTCAAAAACACTGTACCCTGTTGCTTAAACTGAGCAACACGCTGAGGCAGCAATTGGTACATCCAAAAGACCCAATAAAAACCGAAACACAAGAAAAATCACATCATATACGCAGTGCAGTGCAGTGAAGAATCTCTGATTTGTATGTGGGGGAGACCAACAACAACTGCATCAAGCTATGGCCCAGACACATAAAGCCATTCCTCGGGTCAGGACTCAGCCCTGTACCTGCATCTTAAGGATAAAGGACATACCTTTTGAAGATGGTATGTTAACATATTGCAAAAACGTGACTGGTTCAGAGAGGTGTTAAGGAGGCCATTTAGGTGAAAAATAAGACCACAAGCCTAAATAGGGTGGGGGGGTTCGACCCCATCTGTCTGCCATGTACAATGCTGTTTTTGAAACCTTACTCTGGGCATTCCTATACACCTCTTAGCCACTATCTATCATGCCTTAACACCTGGCTTGTATATTCTAATTGGGATTTTCCAGGTACACAATTGCCACAGATTCTTGTACGAAGATCATTCTGAATGAGGCCAGCATCGATAGAGCGTGCTGTCAAGACCTAAACTTCAAGTCCAGTTGATCTAATTGATACAAAGCGAATATACCATGACCTGGATGAATAGAAACCTTCATAAGCATTAGTCAAACCAAAATTACAGGACATTTTGACCCAATGCATAATATCAACCCCGTGTGTACCTATCCTTTAACCTTATGTGTTTTCTGCCATTTCTTGTTGAAATAGTAACAGTGGGGACCTAACTCACTAGGTCCTGAGTACTTTAATGTGTGTGTGGGGGGGTTATTTAATAGAGGTTCATTTAAACTATCATTCTGGAGCTTTCGAATAATATTTTAACCACTCACTATATATGAGATCTGTAAACATTTTGCGTATGTAACACATCATCTAACCAAACCAAATATGAAAGCACATTTTCTATCTCTACAAATCAGGGGTAGAGTTAGACAGTAGGAATCCCAAGCAACTGTAGGGCCCAAAATTTTTGAAAAAAAATTGTGCGATGTCCAGCTTAAAACTGTGCTTATTTCTTATGGGAACACTGGGAAAGCTCAGTACGTTACCGAGTAAGATTGCCAGAATAGACAAGAAAGTTGTCCATTATTACACAGTGTATAATTGTACATCTGTTGTATTCAATTAGATCAACTGGACTTGAAGTTTAGTTCTTGAAGACGTTTCGCTATTCATCTCACTGGCTTTCTCATTCAGAATGACTTGTACAAGAATCTGTGGTGGAGTCATTTGTGACCCGATGGAAATCCCAATAGCATATCACAGCCGGTGTTAAGGTGTGTGATTAGATGTGGCTAGAGGTGCTATAGGAACGCCCAGAATAAAGGTGTCAAAACAGCATTGTACATGGCAGACATTTGGTGTCGAACCCCCCCAACTCTAGTTGTGGCTTGGTTCTTTATTTTCACATAATGGCCCTCCTTAAACACCTCTCTTGAACCAGTCCCGTTCCTTTGCAATGTTTAAATTACAATCTTCAAAGTATGTCCTTTATCCTTAAGATGCAGGTACACGGCTGAGTCCTGACCCGAGGAATTGGCTCTTCTGTGCTGGGCCATAAGTTGATGCAGTTGTTGTTTGGTCTCCCCCACAACAAAAATCAAAGCATTCTTCACTGCACTGCACTGCGTATATGATGTCGCTTTCTTGTGTTTCGGTATGGGTCTTTCGGATGTACCAATTGCTGCCTCAGCGTGTTGCTCGGTTTAAAGCAACAGGGATACGGGTGTTTTTGAAAACTCTTCTAGTTTCTCAGAGACCCCCTGCTACATATGGAGACCAGTGTCTTTCTCCGTCTTGCTTCACCTCCAATGTCGGTATTCGTGTTCTTTGTCTTTCCTCTGCTTCTTTTGACAGGCCCAGTCTGGATATCCACAAGTTTTAAGGCTCCTCTGAGATGTTTCATTTCTTTAGCCTTCGCCTCTGTGCTAGTGGGGTGTTCTCAGCTCTGTGTTGCAGGGTTCTGATGACCCCCAGCTTGTGATCTAAAGTTGTGGTGGGAATCAAACATCACATCCTGATCTGTGTGTTGTTGGTTTTCTGTAAACCTCTACTTCCAGTTTTACCATTCTCCCTGACTTCTACCAAGCAGTCCAAGAAAGCCAGTTTGTGTTTTGTACCTCCCCGGTAATTGATGTTTGTGGTCTACCGCATTAAGTGTTCTGTGAAGCTTGTACTCCTTCTGGTGGATCCATCTTCTACCAGTACAATGCTGTTTTTGACCACCTTCCTGGGCGTTCCTATAACACCTCTTAGCCACTATCTAATCAGCCCTTAACACTTGGCTGTGATATGCTAATGGGATTTTCCAGGGTACATAATTGCCACAGATTCTTGTACAAGTCATTCTGAATTGGAAAGCCAGTCGACGACTAGCAAACGTCTTCAGAACTAAACTTCAAGTCCATTTGATCTAATTAATACAACAGGATATACCATGGCCGGGATGAAGAGAACCTTCACTGTATAATTGTACATTTATAAAATTTTGTGCTCAATATTTTAAGATTGCAGCTGATAAACAAACTAACTGGGGGTGCACCTCGCTCTCTAAAATCAACCCAGGCCTAAATTCAACCCGGCCCAAATAGAGTGGTGCTAGGGAATAAAAATCATATATTCACCTGATGAAGCCGCAAGATTCAGTTTGGCAAACGCGCATGGGTCATTTACCTGGTATCGAGGTTGGAGTTTTGGTCCTGCCTGAGGAGCCGTAGATGGAGCGAGCTATGTACTTGCAGCTTATGGCGTCGAACCTTGCTTAAATATTGTGGGGAAAGCCACGACCGCAATTGCTATGGTCACAGGACTGGGTGGAAGAAGTTGCACCATCTGTTGGGTCAGTAAGTTTGGGGTGAGGTCCGGGAACTGAACCACGAAGGACCATGAGTATCCTATACCTGGTTTTATACATGCCTGTCATCGTGCATGCCAATAAGTCCCGGTATGATGGTTTGTGGTGACTATCATTTGCATGTGAATTTACGCCAGTTACTTTTGGATGAGATAACTTATGGTAGATGCTTCTGTCGGTGAACCTCGGCATATATATCGGATTCCCAATTTGGATTTCAAATCTATTTGAATTACTCACCTCGTAAGATACCAGAATAATTCAATGTTGTTTGTAGTCAAGGCCGATTCAGGGTTACCCGATTTAATAATATTGGATTGCCTTTTTTGTTAAATAAAATTGAGTCTATATTCACATGTTGTTTTAGATTGTTAGGGGTTTATATAATCTATATTTATTTTAGGTTACAAGGGGCAGGAGTGCTTATGTAGGGATCTTATGGTCTGTCCTATTAGTCTATGTTGCAGCTAGTAAATAGTAATAATCCATCTATTTTTATATCTTTCAACCCGTATACCATCTCCTCTTTTCAACGATGTGATGAATTAACAAAATGACTCAAAGGATGATTGGACCAGCAAGCTTCAACATGTTCCGTTACTGCCCCATACCAGAAAAGAGAATAATTCATCAGTTTTGTATTGTAAGTGGTAATGAATGTTAATTTTTATGATACTAATAACTGCATCATCCTATCCCAATGTGGTTTAACAGTGATCGGTTAAAATAGCAAATTAGAAATCCTTTTATCAGCGCGAGAAAGTTTGTTTTTTTTCTTTATATTTTTATGAAATAAACTGAATACCTTCATTAATATAACTATATTTTAATAACCCAAATATACTAAAAGTCTTTATACACCATCGCTATCATCGGCCATTGCAATGCTCACAAGCATGCGATTATATTATTTTGGCGCTAGTATTATAAAAACCTCTCATTTTCGACACGGCAATGTGTGGCAGTAGATGTGCGATGTGCACTGACAACTTTGCCTTATTCATTGTGTTTTTCATATTCATTTATTTAATGCGATTTTCAATAATTTGGCCTTTTTGCCACCTTTTCTGCCTTTGTTTGGCCCAAAATGGGTTCTTTTACTTTACTGGAAGTTCCCATATTATGTAAGCTTTGTTTGATAATTCTGCTCAGTTTGCTGAAAATAAACAGACTAAAAAATTAGTCTTATTAATAGAATAGAGAAAATTTGCCTGGTTAGTTTTTACACTTTTTTTTTTTATATTTTAAAAGGGCATGTCCACCCTTCAGAAATTTTTTTTAGCAAACATTCCCCCTGTCCCCCAGCCCCACCGCTATGTTTGTAATATCAGAAAATGCCCCAAACTTTACTTACCTTCCCTCTGCCTCCGCCGCGCTGTCGGCCCTCTGCTGCGAGAAAATGCAAGCAGGGGGCAGGACCGGCAGTTGCGCCTGTGATGGCTGAGCGGCAGCCAATCACGATGCGGCTGCCGGGATTTGTGTGTCGGCGGAGGCAAGAGGGAAGGTAAGTAATGTTCTGGCATTTTCGGATATTACAACATAGCAGTTGGGGCTGGGGGGACAGGGGGAATGTTTGCTAAAAAGGGTTTTTACACTAGGGGGAGGAATCGCAAATCGGGAGGGGAGAAGGAGGGGGAGAAGGGCTGCAGTACGCATGCCAAACTTCTCCCGGGACAGGTAGGAGGCAGAGTCCTATATATGGACTCTGCTACCCCTGGTGGGCAGTTTTTGGGACTTTGGGTGGGGGACTACAGGATAACCATATGGAGCTGGGATGTGAGGTAAGGATTAAACTACACTACAGATGGGGCCAGTAGTGGGGGGGGGGGGGGATTATAGTTTTGGGGTGGACATCCCGTTAAAAACTAAAATTTATCCCACTACTGGCTCCACAGTACAGTTTAAAAAAAACTGTAGTCCATGTCCAAAGTCCAGGAAACTGAAGTACTTAGAAGTGGCTGTCTTCCTGTCCAAACGTCTCTGCCTCCTGTCTGCCTCCGTGAGAGGATGGTACACATGCGCAGGAGGCCCACCCCCCTCCTTACATCCCGATCCCACTCTTCAATCCTTCACCTTGCATAAAAACCTTAATCTATATTGCAGGGCATACCCTCCCACCCCAACCGCAATGTTAGAAGTTTAAAAATAGATTCCAAACTGTACTTACAATCCTTGTTCCAGCATTTACTCTATTGCTGGCAGCTGCAGTTATTATTGGCTGCTTCTCAGCCAATCACAGCTGCGGCTGCCGTCCGGCCTCCTGCTTGTAGTTCGCGGCAGGCAGGAAGCCGGACCAGAATGACGCTGAGACAGGAGCTGTAAGTTGAGTTTGGAATCTCTTTTTAAACTTCTCACATCTGTTGAGAGTGGAAGGTATGCCCTGCAATCTAGATGAACGTTTCTATGGAGGGTGGAGATGCCTTTAACTTTTCGCCATTTTCCGCATTATTAGTGCTACTTTTCCACGTAATTTTGCCTTTGATGAAAATTCACCTTTAAATACTAGGCGAAAAGAAAAGTTGAAATTTAAAAAATTGTGTTGAATTCTGGCAGAAAAAAATAGTGATAATAATGCCCCTTTATAATGTCCCTTAAACCCCCATTTGACTTTATTCTGTATAAAGAAAATCGGAACATTACAAAAGAGGAAAATCGGAAATCACAGATCGATATAGTAAATCTGGAATATTGTCCAAGCCCCCATGGTATTTATTAGTATGAGAAACACTCCACAATGTACTGACACCCTTTCATACCCATTGGTAGGCTAGCTAAATGACGCTTATGCATTTTCGCCACCTTAGACTTGGCAATTTTGAATAGCTGAACTTAACCCAATAAAACACTTGTTGCCCTTTTATAAATATGATCTAGGGTTACCGCGGAGATGTTTGGCAAAAATCTAAATGTCGGTAATGACTTTTCGCTACTGGTTATCGCCGCTTTATAATTGCGATAGGTCCAATTTGGCAAAAAGGCATAATAACTGTGGCGAAAAATGAAACAAACCTTATAAATATGCTCTTAGTGTAGACCCTTTTTTCTTAGATGTCCACTGCAATTGTTATGGGTATGTATTTCATTATTTATGCATCCAATGCAAACACTAATGTACAAATATTATTATCTGAAAAGAATGAGCTGTGGGAACATTCCAACCAATCAACTGCATGAAATTTAATCCAATGCTTAGAGCCTAATTGCTTGAAGCCCTTGCAACCAACCATACCCTGGGTCATTTTGATTCCTCCAGACATTACAATGCACACACCCTTACTTCAGTTGCCCAATTGGCAACTAGCAGTTGGGCCAGTGTCTATTAAGGAGCAAAAAATGCTTTAAAGGGCATGTCCCCTTAAATATTCAACTTTTAATATATTGTAGATCCCCCCTGCCAACCCCCAACCGCCGAGTAGATCTTTAGAAAAACGATCAGAACTGTACTTACAGCCCTTCGCTCCCGCAGCTCACTGATCCGGCTCCCTGCTTGCTGGAACTTGCAGACGCGGCTGCCATCAATGGAGAGCGCCGCGGAGTGAAGGGCTGTTAAATGATGCGAGCGTTTTTTTTAAAGCTCTAAATTGGCGGTTAGAAGTGGGCAGGGGGGATCTACAATATTTAAAAGGAAATTACACTAGTTGGAAGGGCAGGTATGGGGGGATCGGGATGGGTGCAAAGGGCTCCCTGCGCTGCCACTGTCCTCTCAGAGGACAAGGAGCAGTAAACCTTTGAACAAAAGAGACCTCCTACTCTTCAGTTTCCTGGACTTTGGACAAGCACTGCAGGGGAACCATAAGGCAGATATGTAAGGTAAGGAATTTTTTAAACTATACAGTGGGGCCAGTAGTAGTTACATTTTAGTTTTGGGGTGGACATTCTCTTTAAAGCAATATACCTCTCTTCTTTATTCACACCGGTTTCACTAATAATTATAACACAATAGAACATAAATTATTCATCCCTCAATGGCATGAACATCTATGATCTTTTTCCATTTTGCCCTGTGGTGCATTTTACAAAACCAGTTGAATGTCTCCAGAGTTCACCTATCCAAGTGAATAAAACATTTTGCTATTCTACAGAACAAGAAAACACATGAAAGGCTATACCTTATTAGCCTTAAAAAAAAAAATCTTCATTTGAGATGCTTGCCCTTTAAAAGATTCCGTTGTAGTAAAATCCTGGGTAATTGCATACTGATATTGCAGAACAACAATAAGATTTGTTTTGTAAAGATTCCTAATTAACGCCTATAGAGGCAGGGCAGGGATTGCACTACAATTTACAGTTGCTAATGAACAATCTTAATAAAGCTTAGTAACATTTACTGCGCTTCATTCTCTCATTTCAAACCACTCCTAAGGTGCCATACACATTGGCAATACCCTACAAATCCGGCTGGATTTGGCGAGTGTTGGCAAGGTGAGGGGGCCAAAAACGATGTACTACTGAACCGAGGTCGGTTGGAATGGCTCCCTCTACTACCGTATTTGGGGATCAGTTGGGGCCTTTACTTTGCAACAGCAGATTGTAAAGATATGGAAGACCCAAATGGAAGCGACTGAGAGGTTATCAGTAAAGTTCAATTCAAAGCGAAAAAAGTTATCTATAGACCATAGCTAAACTAATACATAAGGTGACCATACACTAGGCAGATTTTACATCACATCCGACTTTCCATTGATTACCCCAAATTGTACATTTTATTACCGAACTTATTATGCGACATTGATCTTAATATTGATCGTAATTACGATCGGGAAAGTCGATTGGTAAAATGATTGTAGTGTTTTCTGAAGTTCCGATTAAGTGTTAATGTAATGTAACCTCACATTGGCGACATTCAACATTAATCCACAAACATAATAACTATGTAATTGAGTTTAATAAAGACATCAAGTCCAACCTATTCGCCCTTTTTTTTTTTATTTTTTTTTAACCCCTACCTAACGTTGTGATCCAGAGGAAGGCAAATAAAGGGGGGGGATTCCTCCCGACTCCAAACGGCAATCGGAAAGTATCCTGGATCAACCATATGTTTAATACACAGTAATTCTCAATAGTTTTTAGTTTTAGAAACTTATCCAGGCCTTTTTTAAAGCTAATTAATGAACTTGCTATTACCACATCTGCTGGAAGACAGTCCACAGTTTCACCGTCTCACTGTAAAGAAACCTTCCTAACCTGAAGATGAAACTTCTTTTCTTCCAACCTTAAAGGATGTCCATGAGTCCTCTGATATAACCTATTAGTAAACAATGCACAGAGATTCATTGTATGCCATTAATAATTTTGTATAAGGTGATCATATCCCCATGCAAACGTCGCTCCTCCAGTGTAACAGCCCTAACTTGTCTAATCTGCCTGCATAGTCAAGCGCCTCCAGTTCCCTTATTATTTTGTTGCCCTTCTCTGAACTGTTTCCATTTCCATGATGTCCCTTTTTAGTTGGATTCCAAAACTGCACCGCATATTCCAAATTCCAGTGCCTTGTAAAGAGGCAGAATAATATCTTTTTTCTAGAATCTATTCCTCTCTTTATACAAGACAATATCTTGCTAGCTCTAGCCGTTGCTACTTGGCATTGTTTGCAACAGCTAAGTCTGTTATCTACAACAAATAAATGTCTATCAAAATATGGTCAGTTTAAGATCTTAATTAAGATTGTAATAGTGATGACCAACTTAAGAGCACTTACTTAGATGTGTCCATGACCCAGGTGCTTTGCCCCGGCTTCAGTCTTGCCAGAATCGACACATCTTTCAACGGTCTATTCTCGATATAGAGAATTTATGTCTTATAAAGGCCAAAGAAGCACAGATGCTGCTGCCCCCAGCCCCGTTCCTCCAAGTGGTTCTGCATATTCAAATTCCCCAAACCACAAAGTTGTAAAAGCACACTCCGGATGAAATTAACACCTTGTATTCATATATCATTAGAAGAACATCTTTTTTGGAAAGTTTATAACATAACAAAAGCTGAAGTCCCGGATGTGTTTCGGGCTGCACGCCCTTAATCATAGGGAGAACCTCAATTAACATCCACGTGTTAATATCCTACCCCACATGCTTTGCTTTCTTAAAATGCTAGTGCTTTAAAGGGCATCTATAGTGGGAAAATGAACTTTTTTTCTTTCCTTCCATGTGTTCTATAATTCCCCACAACCCCTAGTGTCTTCACTTTTTTCAGATTCCCTCTCTGTCCTGAGATACACCAGATAGAGATTGCATTCCTCTACTCCTACTTGACTGTCAATCAAATCCCTGTGACGTGATCCCCCCTCCCTGCTCTGTATAAACATAGAGATAGAGCATTACAGGGGAGAGAGGAAGCTTTGATGGTAGATATAAGGCTGCATTTGCCCCCCTTCTTGATAGACTCCACTGATTGATGATGGGTCACAAAGAGAGAGCCGTAAACTGTACTGATCTCCTTCTCTGTGTCTCCAGGACAGCTTGCTTTCTATTGGCCAATGTGCGTGGGTGTGTTTTTCAGGGTGTTGAACTTTTAACTCCTACTGCACAATGATAAGCTTGTCGGTTAGCCGAGTTGAGACGTGGAGGAGGTAACAGAGGGAGGGAGGGGGGGAGTGGTGCACAAGATCTGACACCATGGAAAACGAAGTCACAGACAACCAATCAAACACGGATTCGCATGCGATTTCATGTGCAATTTTGTTGCGTTTGCACATGTGTTTTTTTCATTAAGTATTAAACACATGCAATTTAAAATGCGGAACGCAAATCGCAATTGCAACGCACACCCGAAAACGCACGTTTTCGGTGCATTGCCGCATTTTCAATGATATGAAAAACGCAACGCAAACGCAAAAAAAAACGCAGCAGTGTGGCCTAGCCCTAAGGCATCCAGAGTACATGAATTTTAAAGGGGCAACGTGTTTTTTTCACTATAGATGCCCTTTAATGTATTTTCATGCACTAGCTTAACATTCAAACAACAACGGAAGTGGTTAACGCTCTCCCTCCCATTTCAGTAACCATTGCAGGTAACCCAAGGTACTCTGCTGCTAGTAACACATTACAGCTGGCCAAATCTTTAGTAGAAACCAGCCTTTAGAAAGACCATGGAAAAACAGATAGGAAGCATCAATAAATGGATTGCAAGTTAAAATATAGTGGATCAGGTCTAAATAGAGCATTAAAAGAAAGCTAAGCAAATCTTTTTTATTATGATTTGACACCCCCCCTTTTTTTTTAATTTTTTATCAGAAACTGGATTAAAATAACCTTTAAACAATTCAGATCCCCCCCCTAGTGTTACCTTCGAATGAACAAGCATCAGCTACAACATGAACTCATAACCTTTGTCTAACAGGTCCAGTGTGGGCTCTGAAAGGAAAAGTAAATCGATACCTAAAAAAGTTGCATAGAAAATACATTTTTGGATGTAGATATTTTGACAAAGTTTCATTTAGCATTTAAGGGCAATCAAACCACCCTTTACCTAAAAAAAAAGATTTTCACATATAAAGTCTGTATCCACTGAGGTAGGAAATCCTATCTCTACTTCCCTAAGTGGCTGTGTGCTGGAGCGGTGAGATGTCAAAGTCCTGCTCCTGATCTCCCATAATGTTATAGATAAATTGAGGGGGATGCACTGAGAGAGCAGTGAGTGGTTGGCTGCTGCATAAAGGGTACTTACTGATACGGCAAATGGCCCACAAGAAGATGAGAGTGTGCTTCCTACCTCCCTTGAAAATTTACATTATAATGTGTACATTTTGGGGGACATGAAGCTAGACTTTGGTAATTATTTTCATACAATAAATCAGTTTTACACATTTCTTTTCTTCATCTAACTAATTCCTGTTTTTTTTTTTTGCACATAGTCAATTTTAAATATAAAATTCTTTTAACCTCGATTTTTTTTAGAAATGTGTTTGATTCTCTCTCGTTGCATTAACAATTGTGCACTTGTATTATTACAAATAAGAAAAAGAAATTGATTACCATATGTGGTTCTACAATCGATTCATTTCTGATCGACAGTCAATGTAAACCAAGCAAACAACTATTCCTATATGGCTGGTTCAGCTGGTTCCAGCCGCAATTCTACAAATATTCTGAGTTTTAGCTTAGTAAAATAGAGTGAATAATACGATCAGTAACCTAACTCTATGAGGACTAATACCCCTGTGTGAGATCACATACCCCTGTGTCAATGAAATGCTTGTGAAGGTTCTCATTCATTCATCCAGGTCATGGTATATCTGTATATTCATTCATCCAGGTCATGGTTTATCTGTAATATCATTCATCCAGGTCATGGTATATCTGTATATTTATTCATCCAGGTCATGGTATATCTGTAATATTCATTATCCAGGTCATGGTATATCTGTAATATTCATTATCCAGGTCATGGTATATCTGTAATATTCATTCATCCAGGTCATGGTATATTCTGTAATATTCATCCATCCAGTCATGTATAGCTGTACTATTCAATCATCCAGGTCTGGTATATCTTTATATTCATTCATCCAGGTCATCGTATATCTGTAATATTCATTCATCCAGGTCATGGTATATCTGTAATATTCATTCATCCAGGTCATGGTAGATCCATAATATCATTACCATTCATGGTATATCTGTATATTCATTCATCCGTCATGGTAATCTGTATATTCATTCATCCGGTCATGGTATATCTGTAATATTCATTCATCCAGGTCATGGTAGATCCATAATATACATTTATCCAGGTCATGGTATATCTGTAATATTCATTCATCCAGGTCACATGTATACTGTAATATTCTTTCATCCAGGTCATGTAAATCTGTAATATCATTCATCCAGATATGGTATATCTGTAATATTCATTCCCAGTCATGGCTATCTGTGATTTCATTCATCCAGGTCATGGTGTATCTGTAATATTCATTCATCCAGGTCACGGTATATCTGTAATATTCATTCATCCAGGTCATGGCATATCTGTGATATTCATTCATCCAGGTCATGGCATATCTGTAATATTCATTTATCCAGGTCATGGTATATCTGTGATATTCATTCATCCAGGTCATGGTAGATCCGTAATATTCATTTATCCAGGTCATGGTATATCTGTGATATCCATTCATCCAGGTCATGGTAGATCCATAATATTCATTTATCCAGGTCATGGTATATCTGTAATATTCATTCATCCAGGTCATGGTGTATCTGTAATATTCATTTATCCAGGTCATGGTATATCTGTAATATTCATTCATCCAGGTCATGGTATATCTGTATATTCATTCATCCAGGTCATGGTATATCTGTAATATTCATTCATCCAGGTCATGGTGTATCTGTAATATTCATTCATCCGGTCATGGTTATCTGTAATATTCATCCATCCAGGTGATGGTATATCTGTAATATTCATTCATCCAGGTATGGTATATCTGTAATATTCATTCATCCAGGTCATGGTATATCTGTAATATTCATCATCCAGGTCATGGTTATCTCGTAATATTCATTCCCCAGGTCATGGTATATCTGTAATTTCATCCTCATCCAGGTCATGGTATATGTAATATTCATCCATCCAGGTCACGGTATATCGGTAATATCATTCATCCGGTCATGGTAATCTCTAATATTCATTCATCCAGTCATGGTATATCTGTAATATTCATCATCCAGGTCATGGTATATCGTAATATTCATTCATCCAGGTCATGGTATATCGTTAATATTCAGTCTTCAGGTCATGGTATATCTGTAATATTCATTCATCCAGGTCATGGTATAATCTGTAATATTCATTCATCCAGGTCTGGTATATCTGTAATATTCAGTCATCATCCTGTCATGGGTTATAATCTGTAAATTCATCTATCCAGGTCATGGTATATCTTAATATTCATTCATCCAGGTCATGGTATATCTGTTGTATTCAATTTAGATCAACTAGACTTGAAATTTTAGTTCTCGAAAACATTTCGCTAGTCATCCGATGGATGAAAGCCATTTGGATGAAGAGCGAAACATCTTCAAGAACTAAATTTCAAGTCCACTTAATCTAACTAATACCAAGATATAATGAAATGTAATTCTCATAGTTATTCAAATACAGCCTCCTTTTGACTGTATTTAAATAACTATAGAATAACTCCAGCACACCGCTGTTGGCTGTATGCCAGACAGGTCAGTAGGTGCAATCCCCTGCGCCTCTCCACTTCCCAGGACAACCGAATCTTCAACCAAGAAAAGTATGGGGGAGCCACTACATAAAGGTGAATTCACAAAAGTTTATTGGAACCACACATACAACGTTTCGGGACGCCCTGTCCCTTCCTCAGGTATATACCTGGGCGTCCCAAAACATTGTATGTGGTTCCAATAAACTTTTGTGAATTCACCTTTATGTAGTGTCCTCCCCCATACTTTTCTTGTGTTGAATTCTCATAGTTATCATCATATAAATACATTTTTATTTGCAAAGATAACATCAGTTTGCAGGATAAATACCCATAATGCAGGCCTGTTTTCAATACCACACATATAATGGAGCGCACATCTGGCATGACTAAGTTCCTGTTCAACTTCAGGTATTAGCATGCTAAACAAGTCTTAGAATATTTCTTAAAGTCATCAGCCCCCAAGTTCTGGTACTGTGGGTCCAGTCCTTTTGGGTATTGTTCTGTCCACAATGACTGGGATCTCCAATTTTTTAGCTGCCTAAAATTGATTGAAATTCATAAAATAGTGAATAAGATAGGTTAATAAGGCAAAGGTGTTTGTATTGGAAGGGCAAATTTTATCAACACAGTAAGGCTTCAGCCACATTAGGTCACGGAATGCATGTGAACAAAACAGGCATTTTTGGGACTAATGTGGTTATCGAGCACATTAGCAGAAAAAATGCACACACAAATCCTACAGTGTGACCACCCACTTTGAAAAGCCCTGCCTGCGATTCTCAAGGGCAAAACGCAATCGGCAATTGAGAATCACGCAAGTATGGCCTAGCCCTAAATGGTATTATCTGATTGTTGCTGCAATTAACAGCATGGGCTTGCCCTGCTGAAGTTAATGGTTGAATTTTCATTTTGCTGTTTTAAGGCCATACACATGCGATTACGATCACGTGTGTGTCGACGGTCACACATGCATGGGTACCACCACATACAAGGGCCTGACTGACCTCCCATACGCGTTATGGACCGATTGGCCGTGCACCATGCATTGTCCTGATAGTATCCGGCTCCCTCTACTTTAAGTAAAGGAGCCAATACTGGCCTACAGAAATTCTCTCGCCCCAACTAACTGCGATGCTAGGATTGTGTTTGGTTGTTTTTGGACCCACAGCTTTCTGATATTAGTCAACTCTGGTCTAATCCAAATATAATACGATCTGTTATTGCGTGAGAATCGCAGACAGTGCATGTCTATGTGGGTGGCCACATTGCCTGCCTGCGGTCCATTTTTTCAAGCACATGTGATCACCATTTTTTGTGGGTTGGCTTGCTCTCCATTTCCCGAAAATTTCAGAAACTGAGGTGCAAATGGACCGGCATTTTTTATTTCTGTTACTATTGTACTGTCCATCCCAGTTTACTAAAGCGTAACTGAGAAAAATAGATCAGTGATGGCTTCTTTACAGGATTGCTTTGTGAGATAGTGAAATGATGTCAGATGCCATCAGATCAAAACCGTCCTGTGCCTAAAATAAAAATGCCAATAGACTGTGATCCGAGCTAATACATATTGAGATTAAGACACTTCCCAGAAAGGCTTTGTGTTTGCCAATAAAAGGACTGCATGGCACAGTTACTAAAGACACAGGTGTCCTTGTTGTATAAATAGTTATCCAAGCTTAGCTGGCAAGAGAGAGCTGAGACTAACTGCAGGCACAGCGCCTGGGAGAAGCTCGTCACTGATTGAGTGTTCTCTCTGAGAGTTTACTGAGCACAGAATTCTAATGAATTTTACTGACTATTACTTTATAGATTCGTAAAACAAATGTTATGGTTGATTGCGAAAACTCTGCAACCCTAAAAGGAGAAATAATAACATTCATTGCTACACTGTCCTTGCTGCTAACGGCCACTGCTGTGCAGTAATCAGTAATGCGATCCTTTTCTCGAGCATTAGTGGCAGAAATGAAGACGGACAGAATATCAATGAATGGGATGCGCTGGTCTTATGGTTGCAAGAGGATTTGCAATCAGACAGAATATTTACTCTAATGTGTATATAAAATAAAAATACATTGGAATTTTGATCTATCTATCTATCTACCATCTATCTCTTATATGCTTCATGCTTTGTCCTTGTGCAAACTACTAATAATTCTCATGGACTCTGATCCCTCTAGACCACTGTTTTAATCACATTCTTCTTTACTGGTCACTGCAATTAAAGCACTGCTAGAAAGATGCACATTTAGGATGCAACATTTAGGATGTAGTTGCCCTTTAAGGTGCTCATGTAACAGGCTTTTTTAAATAAGAGGTGGAACATTTGGGCCATGTCTTAAGGCTCATACACAAGTTTCGTGTATGGGCGCTTTGTCTGCCCCGTTGACAGATCCGCCAAGCTGCGGCGACAGGAAACACTACTTACTTTTTTTGGCCTGACTGACCACTACAACGCAAATATCATTTTGTTGGCCCCGCAAAAATTTGCTTTGTGTCCAAACCGTACTAATCTCATGCCATAAAACAATTAATGACACCTCTCCCTCATTTAAAAGGATTTTTTTTTTAACAAAACGGTTAAAAGAAAAGTACTTTATGGACAGGGATATGGACTGGCAATTCCTACCTCCCAATTTTATTGTTTCTGTGATGAATCGCCAGCCCAAAAAAACATGATATGGCCAGTCTTCCTTCAGTTTTCACACTATCTTTAATACTGGACTAGTCCAGGACTACCTGGCAATGAAAACTGTTAGTGCTGTAGCTCCTCAACGGAAATCAATTTCCAATTTAAAAAGTACATTTTTTAGCGTATAGGTATTCTTTAACTGGACTAGACTAAGACAATTAATACAATCATGTTTCTAGTTGATAAATATATTTATAATGCCATGGTGTGCTGGTAACACCATATAGGGTGCATATGGGTGAAAATTTTAAAGCAGCTAAAACCATTCTAACTGTATAATACTTTGTTTTAATCAAAAACAAAAGTATAGGGAACTGAGGTATTTATTACCGTACTTCCAGTCCAGCACATGCCACACAAATGTAAGGCTGTCAGCTCCTGACACCTTGTGGTCAGTAATAGAATTAATACTACGCAGGAAAGTGACATTACTACATTTCCTGCAGGAATGTGACCATTACAAGGCTACATACTATTATTTAATATAGAAATAAATAGTATGTATCAATAGTATATATCTATCAACTTCACCTTTTGTGGGGCTTATTTTAAAACTAGGCCTAGTCAGGACTGGGTTTACAGATTCATATTTTGAATCTCAGTGAGGTATTTACTTGGAAGGAACCAAATCAAACAGACAGTCCAAGTGCCCACTACCCTAATGACATTCCCTAGCCCAGTGTTATATATCAAAATAAGAATTCACTTCAAGAGGAATTTAAGTGAGCTTTTTTGTTAACACAATTGTTGACTACCCTTAATTACAGGACAAATAAAGGCGAACAGAAACAAAAACGGGTCTACACATGAAATATTGAAAAGTCCGTGATCGATTCGGAGTACTTCCCTTGGACTGCATGGATCGGATGAAAAAGCACTGAATGCAGAAGGGGAGGAAAATGCGGACGGGAGAAAGGGGGGGGGAAAAGAAGGGGGGTAGGGACGTAGGGAGAAGAAAAAGAATGGAAGGATGGGGAAGAAAAGGGGGGGGTCGGAGAGATACAGGGGAGGGAGGGGAAGGAAAAACAAAGAGGTGGGGGGGCAAAAAAAAAGGCGGGGAAAAAAGGCCACTAGGGGAGGGTTGAAGGAGTATGTAGGCACGATGGGGAAGAAAAACGTAACTAACGGTAGGTACAGGGAGCCTCTCGGCGCATTGAGAAAGGGGGGCAATGACGGCCACGTGCACCCTGACTTCCGGTCCCGGGCGGTCTTCTCGATACACTGAGGGGGGACGAGAGGACAGGCGGGGGAAGATGGCAGCAAGGGGGGGGGGAGGGCGTGAAGATGGTTGCCCGTTGCGCTTTCGTTGTCTGGCGAAAGACTATGTTTGTTTCTTCCTCCCCTTTCCCTTTCGCACACGGGCCTTGTGTTTTATTTCCCATAATTCCATTGCCTGAGCCATAGCACTGACCATAACTTATTTTACATATTCAGTCCTAAGATATACTGCGCTCACTATCTCTTTGACATGACTTGTTTCCCTTCATATTAAAATGTATGCCCACCCTAAAATACAACTTTTCCGTAGTGAAGGACCCCCTTCCCAACCATAACGGCCCTATTTATATTTAAAAAAGTCAGCAGAATATTGTTACCTTCCTTCTGTAAAAAGAAGTAACATTATGGGGCCGGACTGGCAGCCGCGTCTTTGATTGACAATAAGCATATCGGTAGTATATGTATAGACCACTTATGTAAAGAATAATCCTGGATGGCATGTGTATTCACATCCATGTCACACAGAGATATTGTGCCGAATAATATCTGCGTCATCATCAAAAGGCATTAAATTGTTTTTTTTGTTGAGGCCAGATGTTCAGGTTGCAAGAAGGTGGGCAAACCAGATGGAGCACCTGGGGTAGGTACGGACAAAGGGAAAAAACGATTGTCTAGACCTCCAAACACCAGCTGATGTACAGGGGGACTCAGCTGGCAAGGGCGGTGAACGATTGGGATTAATCGAGCCAGGTAATACCAATCAACCATGGGGGAGGAATTTAGTTTAGAAGGGGGCTCTGTAATTGTGTTTTTTTTATCACAATGTGACCTCCCATATTTTGCCACTTACAAACTGTGTCGTGTTTTTTCCAGTAGATTATTGTTTTAATGTTATTCAAAAATTAAAAGTATAATCATTGTTAGAGGAATTTTGGTTAGGTAATTGGGGCCTGGTGGGATCTCTGACCGGTATGTACGGTAGGGCTGCTTGTGAAATACCGTCATGGACAAAAAAATACTGATACAGCTGTATTTCTTATTGTGATAAGGGAGCAATTTCGGACTTTAGCAATATCCCTCCTTAAAGGGCATGTCCACCCCCAAAACTATAATCCCCCCAACTACTGGCCCCACCATGTAGTGTAGTTTAATCCTTACCTCACATCCCAGCTCCATAGGGTTCTCCTGTAAACCCCCCCCCCAAAGTCCCAAAACTAACCACCAGGAGGATAGCAGGGCTCTGCCTGCTATCTTGCCTCCGGTAGATATTTGCCATGCGCACTGCAGCCCTTCTCCCCCTCCCTCCCCCTCCCTCTCCCCCCTCTCCCTCCCGTTCTACTATCCCTCCCCCTAGCGCAAAACCCCCTTAATATGCTGCTCCCCATGTCCCCCAGCCCCAACCGCATATTTTTTTTTTCAAAAAGCTCCCCAAACTCTTACTTACCTCTCCGCTTTCCTCCGCTGCACTGAATGACCGGCACCGCGTCCGTGATTGGCTGCCGCTCAGCCAATCACAGACGCGACTGCCGTCCCGCCCCTCTGCTTGCATTCTCGCAACAGAGGGCCGGCAGTGCGGCGGAGGAACAGGGGAGGTAAGTAAGAGTTTGGGGGGCTTTCTGAAAAAAATATTTATGCGTTGGGGCTGGGGGACATGGGGGAGCAGCATATTAAAAATCAGTTATGGGTGGACATACCCTTTAAAGGGTAACTGTGGTCTTGAATTCTTCCAAACTAGTAAAGATTATATAAAAAAAATAATAATACATGTTAGTCTGTGGAGAAGTGATCAATGTCAGACAGCAGAGGGCGCTGGTGCGCTTTAGTTCACGACTTTTAGTCATGTTTTTTATACCACTGTGATGCATAATTTTCTGATCTATTTGGTGCAATAAATTGATGTTAATGAAGCAAAACTCCCCTTTACCCACCAGATGGACTAGAAGAAACATTGACTGATGTAAATTTATCATGATGTGTTTTTATACTGTACAAACTTAACACAAGAAACCAAGTAGAGGTTGGTCCATTGTGTTCTATTTACAGCACGTAAGAAATTAGACAAGAACCATCTTGTGTCCTATATAGTATAGAATGGAACCTTCTTAACTCCCTGTTTAAGAAAAGTTCATTAGAAAATTTAATTATTTCTAAAATTCTTTGTTTATATTATGTATACCTACTTATTGTACATATATCTTCCAATCAGCTGAATTTATACCCCCTCTGTTGACATTAGTGAACTGACGTTTCAGTTCTAACAGTCCTTCTTCTTCCCAGAATGCACACTACCTTGGAATGTCCCTAACAGTAATTTCTACTGATTGGCTGTTGAATGGGTCAAACATGCTCAGATCTCTACTGAGCAACTGAATCAACCCAGGTGCTGGGTCAGGGCAAGACCATAACACTCTCTATTAGGGGTCCTGCAAACAGGAAGTCAGAATTTCGGAAGCATTTATTTATACACAGACACATGCTGAATGGACAGGTTAAGGTCATTAGAATGGAGAAATACTGCTCTTTCTTCTTTAAAGTATATGTATTTTGCACTGAACTTACCCTTTAATGACCATCAAATTCAATTGTAGCTGCTTATATCCAGGGATTGTGCGCAGCACTGCACAGCACTACT
Organism: Hymenochirus boettgeri; assembly: GCA_019447015.1. Lineage (NCBI taxonomy): Eukaryota > Metazoa > Chordata > Amphibia > Anura > Pipidae > Hymenochirus > Hymenochirus boettgeri. The sequence goes on along the minus strand of CM033475.1, from coordinate 202,183,090 downwards.
TGTCTAGTGCACTACCACTAACAGTACAGTGACCGCCCGAACCCAGTAGGCATTTATATTCTTGCACGTGCATCATTCACAAGGTGCCGGCCTCCGTTAAGCATAAGAAACCGCGATGATCTGCCGCCTTTGTTTTTAGTTTCAGGGATCCGCCTGAGGCATATGTCTCATTGTGCCTCATGGCAAATGCAACCCTGGTGACTATGGAAAATACCTGGAGCTCAGGTAGAACATGTATAGAGGGTAAATTTAAAACCAGCGCTAAAAGACTCAGTGTACAAGGCATTACTGTTTTCCTATTAGGCTACTTCACACACTACCGTGCGTAACGCAGGGGAGTGATGTTGGTGTGATGTTGAGTGATGTTCCTCTGCTTTTTTCACATAGCGGTGTCCACTGGTTTCATTTACGCTATGCGTACAGCACCAAACTGATGCATGCAGTGTGTTGGAAGCAAAGCCCTGCACCGCAGCTCCCAGGTGTGAACGGAACATCCCCTACTGCGAACAAGCTCTATGAAAGGAGAACTTGTTCATTAACGTTTCTCTAAATTTCTACTTAAAGAAAAAATAACAAGTAAAAAAAAAGCCGCTGTAATTATTTATTTCCATATAGAGCTAGGCCCCACTGCTGGGTTTTACAATCTGCATTGACATTTAGATTATACAATATATATATATAATGTAATGTACTAGGTGCATTCCAATGCGTTTTTCCAACACATATAAACACCAATTTATGGGTCTTTTCTAATCGTCTCTAATACAATTCTATAAAAGTTGACCAATGGAAACAACACATTTCCCAAGCGTATGTTGCCGCGTTTTTACCCATAATCACTTGAAAATGCAAATGTATGCCTAAGCATGGGGGAAGTTGCCTAACAGTGGGTCCTTAAAATTATATTCTAATCCTTTTAACCCTCCTTTATAGGTTCAGCAGATGCAAGTATCTCTGGGACCCCTTGGAAACTCTTCCTAGTGCCAGTGAAAAAAACATACATACAACAAATACAATCTTTAGGCTTCTTATACTGGTTGTGATGCCCCTAATTATAGTGCGCGTTTGCTATAATAAATGTACTGGGCACTAACTACTTTTACTATTTTTAGCTTGTATTTAAAAGATGCCCAAACCAGCTCGGACAAGGTCAATGATGTACAAATAATCACTGGTCAACCTGTTCAATTCCACAAGTTTAACCAAAGTGGGAGTGGATACATCATGATATCATCTTTATCTTGCTATTGACATAATTATGAATGATTGGCTTTTTCCAGACATTTAATGACTTAAAACGTAATAAAATGATTGATCACAATTATAACCAGTGGCAGAGGAGTCTAATTGCTTAAAGGAGAACTATACTTAAACCTAAACCCCTATCCCCTGCCCTGAGTGTAACCAGGGTAAGGACCTAAAATGCTTATTCTTGGATTTGTGTACATGTAACTACAAGGCAGTAGTATGGCTGGTATGCCATAGCTGGGGATTTGTCCAATGAGGAGACACCCTCTTCATGCAGCACTTCTTCCGAATGGCCATTCAGGGAACAGTCCGGTACTGTGGGAGGGGGGATTCAGTCAAAATTATCTGTTACTTGCCTTTCTAATTAATCTTTTCCTAATTTTATGCCTGTGTATGCTGTGATAACTGTGTTTATTTCAACACATTCAGTATTTTGGAACCATTTATGAATGGGCAAATTATGATCATTACCTGTGAAATACCTAATAGACATAATTCGTGTTGGAAAGGCTTCCTTGTGTTCCTGCACGACAAATTAAAATGCAAGTCTCTGTAAAAATAAACAAAATCACAGATTTCCAACCCCTATCGCAAGTATAAAAAACGTCTGATAGTAAATCTAACTCATATTCATATAAAACTACAACCGACCGCTGCATTTTCTGTCCTTAACCTGCTAATTGGTCTCTGGAACTTTGATGATTCTTCCATTCAGAAACTCGGCCACATTGACTCAATTCTATTTCAAAGAGAGACAGTTTGTCCCTGAGGCACTTTCCAAGCCCAAATGTGTACGCCAAGGTCATAGGAATCAGCAATACTGAAAGAGATAAAGTAGGACACAAAACATTATAATGTTCAACACCCCTTAATATTCTGACAAATGGATATGTAATATTTGCCCTAAAATGCAATGGTCATGTTTACCTGTGTGTATGTGAGTTGTATGACCACAGTCACTGCTCCCTTGCCTCCTTTGATTGTAACATGATTGGATAGTGACTAATAGTGGGTGTGACTGCTGTAACATTTTCCTACAGTAAAGAATTACTGGACATGTGTTAAGAACATAGCATTCAGTGAGATCACGTGACAGTCCCTTTAACATTAAAGTTACATTTATAGACGTTACACACTTCCGGCTGTGGCGTGTGCTGTTCTCTCCCCCCCCTCCTCTTAAGTTCTCCTTCAGACACTTTAATTTGATCTCTTCCTATTATTTCTTTCTGCCTTTTCCTGCACTGAGCATGTGCCAACCGCAGATTAGTAAAAAGTATTTGTGCCGCAGATTCAGAACTTCCCACCCCTTAACTTTCTGATCATGTTTTCCTTATCCTTTGGCTGTGCACTCGTAGAAAGGCAGTTGATGGCTCATTTTTAGGCAGGAACCTGGCCTTCATTTAAATCGCTTGTTTGGAGACCACAGTTGCCCTTTAAGTTGCTATGCCTTCTGATTCAGTGTTGTTATAAGGTTTTATTTGCCCTAATATTTTTATTTCTGTATCATTATGATGGTAACTTGGGAGAGCACATTATTATTTTATATTATAATAATGTATATATAATTATATAAATAATGCATGAAATTTTTGCTATGGTGTGCTTTTCCTATCATGATATCTTATATAAGTAACTATAATTAATATGGAGAACATACCTGTGCACCCCCCCCCCCCCCCCGTTCCCCCTTCCAACCATGTCTGGACTTTTCATATTGGGAGCACAGAACTCGGAGGAGAAACATATGGGAGCTGGCTGATAAATGTGGGTAGAGGTTTGGGTTCTGGAGGAGGATTAAGCATATGATTAATAGTGTAGTAGCACTCTGATGTTTCAGGATAGTGCTTTGTAGTTTTAGTGATGTTTAAATAAAGTTTAGTGTGACCTCTAGACGTGTGTGTGTCATTTCTGGTGTGTGCGACGCCTCCATTTTTTGTGCGGTATACTTGTAAACCATAAGGAATGGCAGAAGCGACGGGCCTGGCAAGCAGCACCCGGCCGGAGGAACGTTCTAGTGAGCATATACCCTATATACTAAAGTCATTTTGGAACACTATGTGGGGAAGTGTTAAAGGGCAAGTCCAGCCCCAAAATGAAAACTTACATACAGGTAAATCACCCCTAAAACCCTAAACGGTAATTGTTTGAAATCTGAAATATATAAGTCTAACCTGAAATCCTGCACAATGTCCTGTTCCCCCTGTTTCTGCTTCCTGGTTCTTCCAGTAGCAACTGTCATTTATGGATTTGACAGTTGACATCACAGCCAATGACTGAATGTTAATCCCCTGTCTGCCTCTTCTGAGCATGCTCAGCTCAGTAAAGGCTCAGTACAGGTTTCTAAATGGCTCAGTTTCCATGAGGCCTCCAGAAGCATAGCAGACATACAGTAATGAATTCATAGGACAAAGTATGATATATCAACATATTTAAAGAGGCCATTCTTTCTAAAAGATGTTCTTATGGGGGTGGAGTTGCCCTTTAAAGTGCTGGGTTCTGGCATTCGGTTAGCACCCGACCACCATTGAACAGTATTGACTATATATGAAGTAGTTTATAAAACAATGTAAAAGCAGAAGCACTGGACAATAAGGAGCGGTCGGGTGAATATGTCCTTTTAACCCCAGATTCATATAAAGAATGATAAATGGAGTCGCACACCAATATATTAGCATTAGAAAAGGGCTTTATCATATCTGTTTGTATTTTAGATCAACTGGACTTGAAATGTAGTCTTGAAGACGTTTTTGCTAGTCATCCGACTGGCTTTCTCAATTCAGAATGACTTGTACAAGAATCTGTGGCAATTATGTACCCTGGAAAATCCCAATTAGCATATCACAGCCAGGTGTTAAGGGCGTGATTGTATAGTGGCTAAGAGTGTTATAGGAACACCCAGAGTAAGGTGTCAAAACAGCATTGTACATGGCAGACAGTTGGTGTCGAACCCCCCCACCTCTATTTAGGCTTGGTTCTTTATTTTCACATACATGGCCTCCTTAACACCTCTCTTGAACCAGTCACGTTCCTTTGCCAATGTTAACATTACAATCTTCAAAGGTATGTCCTTTATCCTTAAGATGCGGTACACGGCTTGAGTCCTGACCCGGGAATTGGCTCTTCTGTGCTGGGCCAAACGTTGATGCAGTTGCTGTTGGGTCTCCCCCACATACAAATCAGAGCATTCTTCACTGCACTGCATCAACGTATGGCCAGCACAGAAGAGCCAATTCCTCGTGTACCTGCATCTTAAGGATAAACATACCTTTGAAGATTGTAATGTTAACATATTGGCAAAGGAACATGACTGGTTCAAGAGGGTGTTAAGGAGGCCATTTATGTGAAAATAAAGAAACCAAGCCTAAATAGAGGTGGGGGGGTTCGACACTAACTGTCTGCCATGTACAATGTTGTTTGACACCTTACTCTGGGCATTCCTTAACACCTCTTAGCCACTATCCAATCCACCCTTAACACTTTGCTGTACATGCTAATTGGGATTTTCCAGGGTACATAATTGCCAAAGATTCTTGTCCAAGTCATTCTGAATTGAGAAAGCCAGTCGGATGACTAGCGAAATGTCTTCAAGAACTAAACTTTAAGTCCAGTTGATCTAATTGAATACACAGATATACCATGACCTGGATGAATGAGAACCTTCACAGGCTTTATCATAATTAGAAAAATGTTATACGACGTTTTGAGAGACACAGCTCTCTTTCTCAAATATGGCAGCAGTGAAAAAAACAGTAAATCACCATATTTTATACAGTTTCCAAACAGGAAGTGACAACACATCAGCCAACCCACATACCCCTGTATATAATATATATTCTATTTAAAATGGAACAAAGGGCAGAGACTATATTTTAAACTTCTTGTCATCTAACTCACATTACAATTAACCCTGCACATCAAAGAAATAAGTCATAGTCCCTGTTAAGTCCTCTAGGGCTAGTGTTCGCAACTTATTAACCCACCAAAACCTTTTTTCTCTTTCACCACCTTTCCCTCGAACATCTCCCCTGCATATGCCAATGTCTTATGGGGGGCTTTGAGGATGGGCATGTCTTCCGGATGATCTCTTCTATGCCCACTGTGTGGCATGGTGAGATATATCGATGACGTGTTCTTCCTCTGGTGGGGCAACGTTTCTACCTTATCGCGTTCCACGGGAGGCTTAACAAGGCCCATCCATCTATTAAATTTGATTTGAGTTATGATTATACAGTATCCATTTTTTGGATGTATTTATCAAAAAGGATAGTCTGTAACACACAGATTTGTTTGTTAAACCTACAGATCAATATCATATTTTACATCCCATACACATCAAAAAGTCCATCCCCTTTAATCAACTCGGCAGGGTGGACAAGCTGGTTAGTGACCCAATACAAAAACAGACCAAATTTCCATGATGTGTCAGAAATTTGAAGTTAGCGGCTATCCTGAAAGTATTTTAGTAGAGGCTACTGCTAAATTAAAAAGAGATGTGACAAGATGCGCCCTATTGGATATGCTGACAAAGAATCCCAGCAATCAAATAGGTGGCTTTTGTGTCCGATTCAATCAACAAAGTACATCTATTAAAAATATTGTCACTCATCATTGGAATGTGTTAAAAATTCATATCCTGACATTATAGAATTTGTGTCACCTTCCTGTTTTCTTACAGGAGAGGTAAGACCTTGGTTCTAGGTTAAACCGTTCTAGTTCGGTGAGAGAGGATGAGGGCAAAAAGTTGAGACTAAGATGTGGCTTAAAAGTCAAAAGAAAGGGATGGTGCCCGTCACAACTGTGTACAGTGTTGCTCAGTTGAGGTGCACCAGCTTTAACATCCCAAGACTGGAATAGAATTCCCATTGCGGGGACTATATACTTGCATTTTCCGTTTTGCTATTTATGTGCTCAATGTCCTTGTGGTCTTCTGTATATAGGATAAACGATCCAGAAAGTGAAGACCAGGTTGTCGCAACACAATTTTTAATCACCTTCAACAGGTAGCCCTAACAGTACCGCGTCATTTTATGGACGCTGGTCACACAAGATGAAGACCTCAAGTTCATGGTCTTGTAGCTTACACCAGAGATGGACAGGGTTATAGGAGAGGTAAAAAAAGAGTGTTTGTGGGTTAATAAGTTGCAAACACTAGCCCCTAGGGACTTAACAGGACTATGACTTGTTTTTATTTCTTTGATGTGCAGGGTTAATTGTAATGAAGTTAGACAAGGAGTTTTAAATAATACCCCCTTGCCCTTTGTTCCTCTTTAAATAGAATATATATTATATAAAGGGGCATGAGGGTTAGCTGATGTGTTGTCACTTCCTGTTTGGAAACTGCATTTTTAGCTTTCTTTCTATATATATATTAATATTGATATTAGAATAGGAGACACATATTAATACAAAGGTAATTTACTTGACCAATTTTATTCAAGAACCGATCTGTGACATTCTTACAACATACACATGTTTTAAAAGATTCAGGTTTGGCTAATCTATTTTTTTTATGCTTTCTATTTTTATTCTTAATTTTACATGTTATGCCTACAAATATTTTTTGGGTATGTTGAATTGTATAACACACAATACACAATAATCCAGTGGTTCTCAAACTTTTTCAGACTGTGGCGTACCTGACAATGCAAATTTTTCTCGAGACACACCTATGATCTAATGCTGGATTCTAAGTTGAAATTACCCATATTTTATGCTCTTTACGGGTCTGTGTTATTCAGATTAATGTAGTGTAATCTACATCAACTGAGATGGAGATGGAATCCAACACGAAACCCCCAGTTCTGAAATCCAAATGTTCCATCCAAAACCGGGCGGATAGTTCAGATTTCAGGACTTCGGACCGTATTTCCGAGGGTTACTGAATGTTTGAGGTTATTTTTCAGTAACCTCAAAATAAACTGGAACTTTGATAACCCTCGAATCGTTTGGCGTGTGGCCCCCAGCCTTTCTTTCACTTACCTGGAATTGAGCCGTTTGGATGACATCTACAAGGATTTGCATTTTTGGCTTCTGCCATTTTGAGCCTCAGCCATGACTGCTCTGCCACAGGACGGTACCTGGTTGGTGAGATCCCCCTAATACACTGTTGAAGATTATAGTGCCATTGTCTAGTGTTTCACTCCGATTACAGGGGGGATTTAGCAACTTATTTGTCTGCCCCATTAGATTAGACCCCTATTTATCATGCTTGAACTGTGCTACTTTGGATTCCATTATTTACAGCTTATTCCTGTATGTTGAAGTGAGACTTGGTTTCCCTATCCCTTTAACAGATCGGCTCTATCATCGTGTGTGACTTTGCACTTTATCTCTGTCCTTTATTGTTCTGGTCTTGGAGAGTTACGAGTAGGGAGCCTCTGCGCAGTGGGTTTTCTTTTTGGGCTGCATGTTTTCAGTATATTGTAATAAAGTTGATGTTTTACTACTTATTATTGTGTGTGGTATATATTTATGAGGTATATGTGCCTCCTGGTTCTACTTACTGGGCACGGTATATGCAGCAGAGAGCCTTACAGGCTTTGAGCTCAGAGTTTTACCTGGGTCTTGTCTCTCTATACCTAATTGTTTCATACATTTTTTTGCCTAGGATAACACCCCACGTACTTGTGATGCTGCTTATGCCTAATATATGCCCATAGTTGGATGGACCCTCCCTAGACTCATCAAATATGAGGACATTGTACTAATAATTAGATAGAGGACTGTCCATCATCTAAATTCTATGGTGTTTGTTCTTCATTCTCTGTGTGAAAAAATGAAATTAAATTAGTTTGGGGGAAAAAAGATTTTGGGTGTTTGTCTAGGCAATTTTTATTTATTAACTTTGATAATTTTCTCTTGTTTACCATTTCAATGTGTAGTTTCCTGTAGCCAATCTCCTAAAAAAAAAATGGATTACACTAAAGCAAATATTAATAGAGGACCTCCCGGAATAAAATAAGAGTGCTATAAACCCTAGTTCCCTTATGCACAGATACCCCAATCACTTACCTATAGCCAAGCCCGCATTTGCCGGATGCTTGGCATGCCTCATGTTTTGCCCCCAGGACTTAGAGGTATTTGTGCTGCGAGGCCGGGATACCAGTAGAACGAAGATCACTTACGAAACTGAGCACGAAAACATCTCGGCACTGGAGAACAAAATAGCAATGTACAGAGTGTAAGACAAAATGAAGATTGCGAATGACCAGTGAGGAAAAACTGAAGGTAAGGAACGGCATCTGGCTCTAAGAAAGAGGCTTTTAATATTAGCATACTCCCCCCTAATGAGCATATGTACTCTTCAGACTAAAAAACATTTTTCAGGATTTTTTAAGTCTGAGTGGATCATACAAATAGCTGTAATATATAGTTGGACCTTCCAGCCATCTCTTCATTACCTCTGATACTGACACAGAGATCCAGGCAACCTTTCACGCATCTCTTCATTGGCTCTGCCACTGACACAGTGATCCAGGCAATCTTCCAGCCATCTCTTCATTGATTCTGATACCGACACAGTGGATCCAGGCAACCTTCCAGCCATCCCTTCATTGGCTCTGATACCGACACAGTGGATCCAGGCAACCTTCTACCATCCATCTCTTTATTGGTTTCTGATACCGACACAGTGGATCCAGGCACCTTCTACCATCTCTTTATTGGTTCTGATACCAACACAGTGGATCCAGACAACCTTCCAGCCATCTCTTTATTGGTTCTGATACCGACACAGTGGATCCAGGCACCCTTCCACAATCGCTTCATTGGCTCTGATACCGACACGGTAGGTCCAGGCAACCTTCCTGCTATCGCTTCATTGGCTCTGATACCGACACAGTGGATCCAGGCAACCTTCTAGCCCATCTCTTCATTGCTCTGATAATGACACAGTGGATCCAGCAACCTTCCAGCCATCTCTTCATTGGCTCTGATATTGATACAGTGTATCCAGGCAACCTTCCAGCCATCTTTTCCTTGGCTCTGATACTGATACGAGGATCCAGCAACCTTCCAGCCATCTCTTCATTGGCACTGATACTGTACAGGTGGATCCAGGCAACCTCCCAGCCATCTCTTTATTGGCTTTGATACTGATACAGTGATCCAGGCAACCTTCCAGCCATCTCTTTATTGGATTTATTGATACAGTGGATCCAGGCAACCTTCCAGCCATCTTTTCCTTGCTCTGGATCCAAGAAACCCTTGTACACTTTGACATAGTCTATAAATTTAGCTCCTGCCTCTTCCCGTTCTATGAAGGAGGGACCAAAGTGGAAGATGTTAGTTTTTTTTGCTCTAACTAAATAAAAAGATAAATGTTGAAACACAAATGTTGATAACAATAATAATGACATTGAAAGGTGGATAACTACTGTTGTGTGAAATATATTGTTGGTGAATATAATGTTGGGGAGGCAATTTATTCTAATTATTACAACTGACAACCAAACAACCACAGTAAATGTGGCCTCCCTCTCCCTGTAATAATTCACCCTTGTGTATAATGGGCTACATAAAGTAGCCATTTTCTACTTCCTACTGCGAAGATGATATTTAGACCTTCATATCTTGCAGTTACATCTCCAGTAGCTAAGCCAATTGATAAATCACTTTGTATAAACACATCAGGTTTTGAAGAATATGAAGGTTATAGAGCATGTTTGAGTGACAGAAAACACAGTGTGTGCCGACATGAGATCATAGTGTTCTACATGTCAAACAACAGGGTAACAACAGATGGTGCTAGAGGTAACAGAGTGGTTACTGGGTGCCTTAACGGGATGGTTCCCCCCTCAAGATCATTTAAAACTTGTTCCCTTGTCATAAAGACAATTGTTGCTTTAACCAAACAATTAGATGATTAAGGGAACTTTTCCACATGCTTTTTTAGTCTTTGTTGACTGAGGAATTATTTTATTTGTAGACCAATGAACTAAGAAAAAAATTGAAAAACAAGCTTACGTTCGTAAATTGTGCGTCATTTTTTTTTTTTTAAGGAAATAACTACAGCCCCAGTGCGGAGGCAGAAGAAATAAAAATGACATGTACTGGAAAACCTTCAAAATGTTGACCGACAATCACAAGAAGTTTCTATTGGCTGTGTCAATCTATGTGGACATGTACAAATGTGGAAAAAAAACTGCTGAATAAAACTTTGCATATAAAACTGAAACCACAAACAATAACATAAATATCCTGAGTAAGGTTGGCCTTGGAAATAAAACGAATCCCATTGCTGGTGCCTATCTTATGAGCTCTTTGATGTGCAAACTTTAGTCCTTAAACTTTACTTCCAGGTGTAGAATCAGCAGTAATTTCCACAGTTCACATACTGTGCCTTGAATTAGCTGGATGATAATTGGCAGATAAGAAAGATTTTGTGACTATGACTTCCCTATACTGCTTTGGAAGGAAAAAACCTTTGTCTAAGGAAGAGCAAAGTTAACCACAAGGTTTGATACCTCCTTTCCTTTGCAGACCCTGAGTCACTGTAGGGCTTAAATCCACAGGCTTACTGCTTTCATGTGATTCTTAGTCAGACAAATGGAGAAAATGGTTGCAATTGGATTAACCTTTGGCTTGGGTGGTCAAGTCTTACTTATGTAAATATGGCCGAGTTTAAGAAGTCCTCTGGGACATGCAGGTCGTAAAGTAATTCAAGAATTTTGTGGTACATCTACTGTGCTTGTTAACTGTAAAATATACAAAATACACTGGAAATAAAAGTTGTGTGGCTGCCAGAACTGAAGAAAACTCAACACTTCTTAAAGGATTTCAGGGGGTCAGCGCCATCTTTATAGTTTGCTGGGGAATATGTTTTCCATTGCAGGTCAGTTTATTATGATTAAATGGCTACAGAGGAGGTAAGAGGCCACATTATGTTACAAAGGATTAAACTACACTACTGATGGGGCCAGTTGGTGTGGGGGGATTATAGTTAAGGGGGTGGACATGCCCTTTAACAGTGTGCAGGGAGAAACATACGTTTGTATAGGCAGAATCAGTAGCATAGCTATGAACCTAAGGGCCCTGCTATCCAATAGCAGCTTTTACTGTGTGAGTGTTTATTACCAGCAAATGGATGGCGTTAAATACTCATGCAGAGGTTAATCGCCTCCAGCATATACTCGCCCCCCCCAAACACGGTTAATTGGGGCCATGGAAATGCAGTATGGGACCCTCCACAGCAGCACTGAGCTATGCATTCAGGTTGCAAGAAGGTGGGCAAACCAGATGGAGCACCTGGGGTAGGTACGGACAAAGGGAAAAACGATTGTCTAGACCTCCAAACACCAGCTGATGTACAGGGGGACTCAGCTGGCAAGGGCGGTGAACGATTGGGATTAATCGAGCCAGGTAATACCAATCACCATGGGGGAAAATTTAGTTTAGAAGGGGGCTCTGTAATGTGTTTTTTTTATCACAATGTGACCTCCCATATTTTGCCACTTACAAACTGTTTGTTTTTTTTCCAGTAGATTATTTTTTTAATGTTATTCAAAAATTAAAAGTATAATCATTGTTAGAGGAATTTTGGTTAGGTAATTGGGGCCTGGTGGGATCTCTGACCGGTATGTACGGTAGGGCTGCTTGTGAAATACCGTCATGGACAAAAAAATACTGATACAAGCTGTATTTCTTATGTGATAAGGGAGCAATTTCGGACTTTAGCAAATCCCTCCTTAAAGGGCATGTCCACCCCCAAAACTTAATCCCCCCAACTACTGGCCCCACCATGTAGTGTAGTTTAATCCTTACCTCACATCCCAGCTCCATAGGGTTCTCCTGTAAACCCCCCCCCCAAAGTCCCAAAACTAACCACCAGGAGGATAGCAGGGCTCTGCCTGCTATCTTGCCTCCGGTAGATATTTGCCATGCGCACTGCAGCCTCTCCCCCCTCCCTCCCCCTCCCTCTCCCCCCTCTCCCTCCCGTTTCTACTATCCCTCCCCCTAGCGCAAAACCCCCTTAATATGCTGCTCCCCATGTCCCCCAGCCCCAACCGCATATTTTTTTTTTCAAAAAGCTCCCCAACACTCTTACTTACTCACTTACCTCTCCGCTTTCCTCCGCTGCACTGAATGACCGGCAGCCGCGTCCGTGATTGGCTGCCGCTCAGCCAATCACAGACGCGACTGCCGGTCCCGCCCCTCTGCTTGCATTCTCGCAAGCAGAGGGCCGGCAGTGCGGCGGAGGAACTAGGGGAGGTAAGTAAGAGTTTGGGGGGCTTTCTGAAAAAAATATTTATGCGGTTGGGGCTGGGGGACATGGGGGAGCAGCATATTAAAAATCAGTTTATGGGGTGGACATACCCTTTAAAGGGTAACTGTGGTCTTGAATTCTTCCAAACTAGTAAAGATTATATAAAAAAAAATATATAATACATGTTAGTCTGTGGAGAAGTGATCAATGTCAGACAGCAGAGGGCGCTGGTGCGCTTTAGTTCACGACTTTTAGTCATGTTTTTTATACCAACTGTGATGCATAATTTTCTGATCTATTTGGTGCAATTAAATTGATGTTAATGAAGCAAAACTCCCCTTTACCCACCAGATCGGACGAGAAGAAACATGGACTGATGTAATTTATCATGATGTGTTTTATATCTGTACAAACGTTAACACAAGAAAACAAGTAGAGGGTTGGTCCATTGTGTTCTATTTACAGCACGTAAGAAATTAGACAAGAACCATCTTGTGTCCTATATATTATAGAATGGAACCTTCTTAACTCCCTGTTTAAGAGAAAGTTCATTAGAAAATTTAATTATTTCTAAAATTCTTTGTTTATATTATGTATACCTACTTATTGTACATATTATCTTCCAATCAGCTGAATTTATACCCCCTGCTGTTGACATTAGTGAACTGACGTTTCAGGTTCTAACAGTCCTTCTTCTTCCCAGAATGCACACTACCTTGAATGTCCCTAACAGTAATTTCTACTGATTGGCTGTTGAATGGGTCAAACATGCTCAGATCTCTACTGAGCAACTGAATCACCCCAGGTGCTGGGTCAAGGGCAAGACCATAACACCTCTATTGGGGTCCTGCAAACAGGAAGTCAGAATTTCGGAAGCATTTATTTATACACAGACACATGCTGAATGGACAGGTTAAGGTCATTAGAATGGAGAAATACTGCTCTTTCTTCTTTTAAAGTATATGTATTTTGCACTGAACTTACCCTTTAATGACCATCAAATTCAATTGTAGCTGCTTATATCCAGGGATTGTGCGCAGCACTGCACAGCACTACTTGTCTATGCACTACCACTAACAGATCAGTGACCGCCCGAACCCAGTAGGCATTTATATTCTTGCACGTGCATCATTCACAAGGTGCCGGCCTCCGGTTAAGCATAGAGAAACCGCTGATGATCTGCCGCCTTTGTTTTTAGTTTCAGGGATGCCGCCTGAGGCATATGTCTCATTGTGCCTCATGGCAAATGCAACCCTGGTGACTATGGGAAAACCTGGAGCTCAGGTAGAACATGTATAGAGGGTAAATTTAAAACCAGCGCTAAAAGACTCAGTGCTACAAGGCATTACTGTTTTCCTATTAGGCTACGTTCACACACTACCGTGCGTAACGCAGGGAGTGATGTTGGTGTGATGTTGAGTGATGTTCCTCTGCTTTTTCACATAGCGGTGTCCACTGGTTTCATTTACGCTATGCGTACAGCACCAAACTGATGCATGCAGTGTGTTGGAAGCAAACCCTGCACCGCAGCTCCCAGGTGTGAACGGAACATCCCCTACTGCGAACAAGCTCTATGAAGGAGAACTTGTTCAATTAACGTTTCTCTAAATTTCTACTTAAAGAAAAATAACAGTAAAAAAAAAAGCCGCTGTAATTATTTATTTCCATATAGAGCTAGGCCCCACTGCTGTTTTTACAATCTGCATTGACATTTAGATGATATACATATATATATATAATGTAATGTACTAGGTGCATTCCAATGCGTTTTTCCAACACATATAAACACCAATTTATGGGTCTTTTCTAATCGTCTCTAATACAATTCTATAAAAGTTGACCAAGTGGAAACAAACCATTTCCCAAGCGTATGTTGCCGCGTTTTTACCCATAATCACTTGGAAAATGCAAATGTATGCCTAAGCATGGGGGAGTTGCCTAACAGTGGGTCCTTAAAATTATATTCTAATCCTTTTAAACCCTCCTTTATAGGTTCAGCAGATGCAAGTATCTCTGGGACCCCTTGGTAACTCTTCCTAGTGCCAGTGAAAAAACATACATACAACATAATACAATCTGTTAAGGCTCTAACTGGTTGTGATGCCTCCTATTATAGTGCGCGTTGCTATAATAAATGTACTGGGCACATAACTACTTTTACTATTTTTAGCTTGTATTTAAAAGATGCCCAAACCAGCTCGGACAAGGTCAATGATGTACAAATAATCACTGGTCAACCTGTTCAATTCCACAAGTTTAACCAAAGTGGGAGTGGATCCATCAATGAATATCTCTTATCTTGCTATTGACAATTTTATGAATGATTGGCTTTTCCTAGACATTTGATGACTTAAAACGTAATAAAATGATTGATCACAATATACACAGTGGCAGAGGAGTCTAATGCTTAAAGGAGAACATACTTACAACCTAAACCCCTATCCCCCTGCCCTGAGTGTAACCAGGTAAGGACCTAAAATGCTTATTCTTGGATTTGATGTACATGTAACATACAAGGCAGTAGTAGGGCTGGTATGCCATAGCTGGGGATTTGTCCAATGAGGAACACCCTCTTCATGCGCACTTCTTCCGAATGGCCAGTCAGGAACAGTCCGGTACTGTGGAGGGGGTGATTCAGTCAAAATTACTGTTACTTGCCTTTCTAATTAATCTTTTCCAATTTTATGCCTGTGTGATGCTGTGATACTGTGTTTATTTCAAACACATTCAGTATTTTGGAACCATTTATGAATGGCAAATTATGATCATTACCTGTGAAATACCTAATAGACAATAAGTCGTGTTGGAAAGGCTTCCTGTGTTCCTGCACAGCAAATTAAAATGCAATTCTCTGTAAAAATAACAAAATCAAAGATTTCCAACCCCTATCGCAAGTATAAAAACGTCGGATAGTAATCTAACTCATCATCAATAAAAAAACTACAAGCCGACCGCTGCATTTTCTGTCCTTAACCTGCTAATTGGTCTCTGGAACTTTGATGATTTTCTCCATTCAGAAACTCGGCCACATTGACTCAATTCTATTTCAGAGAGACAGTTTGTCCCCTGAGGCACTTTCCAAGCCCAAATGTGTACGCCAAGTCATAGGAATCAGCAATACTGAAAGAGATAAAGTAGGACACAAAAACATTAAATTGTTCACACACCCCTTAGATATTCTGACAAATGGATATGTAATATGTGCCCTAAAATGCAATGGTCATGTTTACCTGTGTGTATGAGTTGTATGACCACAGTCACATGCTCCCTTGCCTCCTTGGATTGTAACATGATTGGATAGTGACTAATAGTGGGTGTGAGCTGCTGTAACAGTTCCTACGTAAGAATTACTGGACTGTGTTAAGAACATAGCAGTCAGTGAGATCACGTGACAGTCCCTTTAACATTAAGTTACATTTATAGACGTTACACACTTCCGGCTGTGGGCGTGCTGTTTCTCCTCTCCCCCCCCTCCTCTATTTCTCCTTCAGACACTTTAATTTGATCTCTTCCTATTTATTTCTGCCTTTTCCTGCACTGAGCATGTGCCAACCGCAGATTAGTAACAAGTATTTGTGACCGCAGATTCAGAATCTCCCACCCCTTAACTTTCTGATCAGTGTTTCCTTATTCCTTTGGCTGTGCAGCTCGTAGAAAGGCAGTTGATGGCTCATTTTTAAGGCAGGAACCTGGCCTTTCATTAAAATCGCTTTGTTTGGAGACCACAGTTGCACTTTAAGTTGCTATGCCTTCTGATTCAGTGTTGTTATAAGGTTTATTTGCCCTAAATATTTTTATTCTGTATCATTATGATGGTAACTTGGGAAGAGCACATTATTGATTTTTATATTATATAAATGTATAATATAATTATATAAATAATGCATTGAAATTTTTGCTATGGTGTTGCTTCCTATCATGATATCTTAATTAAGTAACTATAATTAATTATGGAGAACATACCTGTGCACCCCCCCCCCCACCCCGTCCCCCTTCCAACCATGTCTGGACTTTTCATATGGGAGCACAGAACTCGAGGAGAAGACATATGGGAGCTGGCTGATAAATGTGGTAGAGGTTTGGGTTCTGGGAGGAGGATTAAGCATATGATTAATGTGAGTAAGCACTCGAAATGTGTCAGGATAGTGCTTTGTAGTTTTAGTGATGTTTAATAAAAGTTTATGTGACCTCTAGACGTGTGTGTGTCATTTCTGGTGTGTGCGACGCCTCCATTTTTTGTGCGTATACTGTAAACCATAGGAATTGGCAGAAGCGACGGGCCTGGCAAGCACACCCGCCGGAGGAACGTTCTAGTGAGCATATACCCTATATACTAAAGTCATTTTGGAACACTATGTGGGGAAGTGTTAAAGGGCAAGTCAGCCCCAAATGAAAACTTACATACAGGTAAATCACCCCCTAAAACCCTAAACGGTAATTGTTTGAAATCTGAAATATATAAGTCTAACCTGAAATCCTGCACAATGTCCTGTTCCCCCTGTTTCTGCTTCCTGGTTCTTCCAGTAGCACTGTCATTTATGGATTTGACAGTTTGACATCACAGCCAATGACTGAATGTTAATCCCCTGTCTGCCTCTTCTGAGCATGCTCAGGCTCAGTAAAGGCTCAGTACAGGTTTCTAAATGGCTCACTTTCCATGAGCCTCCAGAAGCAAGCAGACATACAGTAATGAATTCATAGGACAAGTATGATATATCAACATATTTTAAAGAGGCATCTTTCTAAAAGATGTTCTATGGGGGTGGAGTTGCCCTTTAAAGTGCTGGGTTCTGGAGCATTCGGTTATGCACCCGGACCACCATTGAACAGTATTGACATATATGAAGTAGTTTATAAAACACAATGTAAAAAGCAGAAGCACTGGACAATAATGAGCGGTCGGGTGAATATGTACCTTTTTAACCCCAGATTCATATAAAGAATGATAAAAATGGAGTCGCACACCAATATATTAGCAGTAGAAAAGGGCTTTATCATATCTGTTGTATCATTAGATCAACTGGACTTGAAATGTAGTTCTTGAAGACGTTTTTGTTAGTCATTCCGACTGGCTTTCTCAATTCAAATGACTTGTACAAGAATCTGTGGCAATATGTACCCTGGAAAATCCCAATTAGCATATCACAGCCAGGTGTTAAGGCGTGATGTGTATAGTGGCTAGAGGTTATAGGAACACCCAGAGTAAGGTGTCAAAACAGCATTGTACATGGCAGACAGTTGGTGTCGAACCCCCCAACCTCTATTTAGGCTTGGTTTCTTATTTTCACATACATGGCCTCCTTAACACCTCTCTTGAACCAGTCACGTTCCTTTGCCAATATGTTAACATTACAATCTTCAAAGGTATGTCCTTTATCCTTAAGATGCAGGTACACGGCTTGAGTCCTGACCCGAGGAATTGGCTCTTCTGTGCTGGGCCAAACGTTGATGCAGTTGCTGTTTGGTCTCCCCCACATACAAATCAGAGCATTCTTCACTGCACTGCATCAACGTATGGCCACACAGAGAGCCAATTCCTCGTGTACCTGCATCTTAGGATAAAGGAATACCTTTGAAGATTGTAATGTTAACATATTGGCAAGGAACATGACTGGTTCAAGAGAGGTGTTAAGGAGGCCATTTTGTAAAATAAAGAAACCAAGCTAAATAGAGGTGGGGGGTTCGACACTAACTGTCTGCCATGTACAATGTTGTTTTGACACCTTACTCTGGGCATTCCTATAACACCTCTTAGCCACTATCCAATCACACCCTTAACACTTTGCTGTGACATGCTAATTGGGATTTTCCAGGGTACATAATTGCCAAAGATTCTTGTACAAGTCATTCTGAATTGAGAAAGCCAGTCGGATGACTAGCGAAATGTCTTCAAGAACTAAACTTTAAGTCCATTGATCTAATTGAATACAACAGATATACCTGACCTGGATGAATGAGAACCTTCACAGGCTTTATCATAATTAGAAAAATGTTATACGACGTTTTGAGAGACACAGCTCTCTTTCTCAAGATATGGGCAGCAGTGAAAAAAACAGTAAATCACCATATTTTATACAGTTTCCAACAGGAAGTGACAACACATCAGCCAACCCACATCCCCTGTATATAATTTATTCTATTTAAAATGGAACAAAGGGCAAGGACTATATTTTAAACTTCTTGTCACTAACTCACATTACAATTACCCTGCACATCAAAGAAATAAGTCATAGTCCCTGTTAAGTCCTCTAGGGCTAGTGTCGCAACTTATTAACCCACCAAAACCTCTTTTTTCTCCAACCTTTCCTCTCGAACATCTCCCCTGCATATGCCAATGTCTTTATGGTGGGCTTTGGATGGGCATGTCTTCCGGATGTCTTTCTCTTTATGCCCACTGTGTGGCATGGTGAGATATATCATGACGTGTTCTTCCTCTGGTGGGGCAACGTTTCTACCTTATCGCAGTTCCACGTGAGGCTTAACAAGGCCCATCCATCTATTAAATTTGATTTGAGTTATGATTATAACAGTATCCATTTTTTGGATGTAGTTATCAAAAAGGATAGTCTGTACACACAGATTTGTTTGTTAAACCTACGATCATAATCATATTTTACATCCCATACACATCAAAAGTCCATCCCCTTTAATCAACTCGGCAGGGTGGACAAGCGGGTTAGTGACCCAATACAAAAACAGACACAATTTCCATGATGTGTCAGAAATTTGAAGTTAGCGGCTATCCTGAAAGTATTTTAGTAAGGCTACTGCTAAATTAAAAAAAGAGATGTGACAGATGCGCCCTATTGTTTGCTGACAAAGAATCCCAGCAATCAAATAGGGTGGTTTTGTGTCGATTTCAATCAACAAAGTCATCTATTAAAAATATTGTCACTCATCATTGGAATGTGTTAAAAATTCATATCCTGACATTATAGAATTTGTTTCACCTTCCTTTTTTCTTACAGGAGAGGTAAACCATTGGTTCTAGGTTAAACCGTTCTAGTTCGGTGAGAGAGGATGAGGGCAAAAAGTTGAGACTAGATGTGGCTTAAAAGTCAAAGAAGGGATGGTGCCCTGTCACAACTGTGTACAGTGTTGCTCAGTTGTGAGGTGCACCAGCTTTATACATCCCAGACTGGAATAGAATTCCCATTGCGGGGACTATATACCTGCATTTTCCGTTTTGCTATTTATGTGCTCATAGGTCCTTGTGGTCTTCTGTATATGGATAAACGATCCAGAAAGTGAAGACCAGGTTGTCGCAACACAAATTTTTAATCACCCTTCAACAGGTAGCCCTAACAGTACCAGCGTCATTTTATGGACGCTGGTCACACAGATGAAGACCTCAAGTTCAGGGTCCTGAGCTTACACCAGAGAAGGGACAGGGTTATAGGAGAGGTAGAAAAAGAGGTTTGGTGGGTTAATAAGTTGCAAACACTAGCCCCTAGGGACTTAACAGGACTATGACTTGTTTTTATTTCTTTGATGTGCAGGGTTAATTGTAATGAGAGTTAACAAGGAGTTTTAAATAAATACCCCTTGCCCTTTGTTCCCTTTAAATAGAATATATATTATTATAAAGGGGCATGAGGGTTAGCTGATGTGTTGTCACTCTCCGTTTGGAAACTGCATTTTAGCTTTCTTTCTATATATATATTAATATTGATATTAGAATAGAGACACATGATTAATACAAAGGTAATTTCACTTGACCAATTTTATTCAAGTAACCGATCTGTGACATTCTTACAACATACACATGTTTCTAAAAAGATTCAGGTTTGGCTATCTATTTTTTTTATGCTTTCTATTTTCTTAATTTTACATTGTTATGCCTACAAATTTTTTGGGTATGTTGAATTGTATAACACACAATACACAATAATACAGTGGTTCTCAAACTTTTTCAGACTGGCGTACCTGACAATGCAAATTTTTCTCGAACACACCTATGATCAATGCTGGATTCTAAGTTGAAATACCCATATTTTATGCTCTTTACAGGGTCTGTTGTATTCAGATTAATGTAGTGTAATCTACATCAACTGAGATGGAGATGGAATCCAACACAAACCCCTCAGTTCTGAAATCCAAATGTTCCATCCAAACCGGGCGGATAGTTCAGATTTCAGACTTCGGACCGTATTTCCGAGGGTTACTGAATGTTTGAGGTTATTTTCAAGTAACCTGCGAAAATAAACTGGAACTTTGATAACCCTCGAATCGTTTGGCGTGTGGCCCCAGCCTTTCTTTCACTTACTGAATTGAGCCGTTTGGATGACATCTACAAGGATTTGCATTTTTGGCTTCTGCACATTTTTGAGCCTCAGCCATGACTGCCTCTCCACAGGGACGGTACCTGGTTGGTGAATCCACCTAATACACTGTTGAAGATTATAGTGCCATTGTCTAGTGTTTCACTCCGATTACAGGGGGGATTTGCAACTTATTTGTCTGCCCCATTAGATTAGACCCCTATTTATCATGCTTGAACTGTGCTACTTTTGGATTCCATTATTTACAGCTTATTCCTGTTGTTGAAGTGAGACTTGGTTTCCCTATCCCTTTAACAGATACGGCTCTATCATCGTTGTGTGACTTTGCACTTTACTCTGTCCTTTATTGTTCTGGTCTTGGAGAGTTACGAGTAGGGAGCCTCTGCGCAGTGGGTTTTCTTTTTGGGCTGCATGTTTTCAGTAATATTGTAATAAAGTTGATGTTTTACTCTATTATTGTGTTGGGTATATATTTATGAGGTATATGTGCCTCCTGGTTCTACTTACTGGGCACGGTATATGCAGCAGGAGGCCTTACAGGCTTTGAGCTCAGAGTTTTACCTGGGTCTTGTCTCTCTATACTCAATTGTTTCATACATTTTTTTGCCTAGGATAACACCCACGTACTTGTGATGCTGCTTATGCCTAATATATGCCCCATAGTTGGATGGACCTCCCTAGACTCATCAAATATGAGGACATTGTACTAATAATTAGATAGAGGACTGTCCATCATCTAAATTCTATGGTGTTTGTTCTTCATTCTCTGTGTGAAAAAATGAAATTAAATTAGTTTGGGGGAAAAAAGATTTTGGGTGTTTGTCTAGGCAATTTTTATTTATTAACTTTGATAATTTTCTCTTGTTTACCATTTCAATGTGTAGTTTCCTGTATGCCAATCTCCTAAAAAATAAAATGGATTACACTAAAGCAAATATAATTAGAGGACCTCCCGGAATAAAATAAGAGTGCTATAAACCCTAGTCCCCCCAAACTACTGGCCCCACCATGTAGTGTAGTTTAATCCTTACCTCACATCCCAGCTCCATAGGGTTCTCCTGTAGCCCCCCCCAAAGTCCCAAAAACTGCCCACCAGGAGGCTAGCAGAGTTCATATAGGACTTGCCTCCTACCTGGCCTCCGGGAGAAGTTTGGCATACGTACTGCAGCCCTTCTCCCCCTCCCTCCCTCTCCCGATTCCCTCCCCTAGCGTAAAATGTTTAATACATAAGATTCCCCCTGGATCCCAGCCCCAACCGCTATATTTGTATCTTAAGTTGCCTAACAGTGGGTCCTTAAAATTATATTCTAATCCTTTTAAACCCTCCTTTATAGGTTCAGCAGATGCAAGTATCTCTGGGACCCCTTGGTAAACTCTTCCTAGTGCCAGTGAAAAAAACATACATACAACATAATACAATCTGTTAAAGGGCATGTCCACCCCCAAAACTATAATCCCCCCAACTACTGGCCCCACCATGTAGTGTAGTTTAATCCTTACCTCACATCCCAGCTCCATAGGGTTCTCCTGTAGTCCCCCCCCAAAGTCCCACAATCTGTGCAGACTTCAGAACACCTAATGGGCAGCTCCTTCAGGAGGCATTAGGAGTGTGCAGTTAGTAACTGCACATGCACAAAATGTGAAAGAATATTTGAAAGATTCCAATGCCAATGTGTTGCAATAAAGAATGGCTGCATTTTTGCATAATATTTGTTAATAGGCTCATTTACAAGGAAATTAAAGGGTATGTCCACCCAAAAAAAAAAGTTTTTATATAAGATCCCAAGGGCTCCCAGCCCCAACCGCTATATTTGTTTCTTTAGAAAGCCCCCCAAACTACTTACCTCCCCTCTTTCCTCCGCCGCGCTCCCGGCCCTCTGCTTGCGAGAAAATGCAAGCAGAGGGGCGGGACCGGCAGCCGCATCTGTGATTGGCTGAGCGGCAGCCAATCACAGACGCGGCTGCCGGCAGCTCACTTCGCCGGAGGAAAGAGGAGAGGTAAGTAAAGTTTGGGGAGCTTTATAAAGATACAATATAGCGGTTGGGGCTGGGATCCAGGGGGAATCTTATGTATTAAACATTTTACGCTAGGGGGAGGGAATCGGGAGAGGGAGGGAGGGGGAGAAGGGCTGCAGTACGTATGCCAAACTTCTCCGGAGGCCAGGTAGGAGGCAGAGTCCTATATGAACTCTGCTAGCCTCCTGGTGGGCAGTTGTGGGACTTTGGGGGGGGACTACAGGAGAACCCTATGGAGCTGGGATGTGAGGTAAGGATTAAACTACACTACAGGGGCCAGTAGTTGGGGGGATTATAGTTTTGGGGGTGGAACATGCCCTTAACAGAAAGAAGTTCCTTCTCGTAGCTTCCATCCTCTGGAATTCTATTCCTCTCTCTCTACGTCAAGAAACCTCAATTAGCAGGTTTATATCTATTCTTACATCCTACCTATCTGGTAACCAGCACAGTATATGATATGATTGTTTTATTTGCACTGCATACATCTCACTCCCACACTTATACCCATTCCATTGTATCTGTGTGTTACCCACCTAACTAGATTGTAAGCTTACGGGCAGGGACCTCATTACCTCTTGTGAAAGCTCTAGCACTTCTATTTATATATTTATGTACTGAACTATCTATGTATTTATCCCCCTTGTATGACTTTATTGTATGTTACTACTGTACAGTGCTGCGTCCCCAAGTGGTGCATAAAATAAACATATACATACTGTAACTACATATATGGCAATGATTGATCTAGATTATAACGTTATACACAAAGTACAAGAGGTTTACAGATGCTAGTTAATGATAAAGAAGATATATGATTATTATACATATACAGAGGAAATTGTATTGATGGATATTGTAACCCCTCCACTGAAAGTGAATAGGCTTCATCAGAAAAATAAGGAGTTCGATTTCATTCCTTTAATTAAAAAAAACTTGGCACTATTTAAAGGGTATGTCCATCAAAAAAGTAAGTTGGTTTCTATCTGATTAACTGAAGAACAGGAGGTAAATCTCTTACCTCCCGTTCTTCAGTTAATCTTACAGGAGAGGAGGAGACACTTACCGGGACCTGCTCCAGCGGCGAATTCCCCAACGCCTCTGATGCATCTCCAGTCCTTTGCACTGTGCGAGCATGCGCAACACGTGCGAAGGAGCGAGGACGCGTGGAGACTGTCAGTAAAGTCGGCGCTGGAGCGGGTCCGCGGGTAAGTGTCTCCTCCTCTCCTGTAAGATTTACTGAAGAATGGGAGGTAAGAGATAGTACATTTACCTCCTGTTCTTCAGCCAAACAGATAGAAACCAACCAATAAGCTGTTAAAAGTGTTCTCTAAACATCCTGCTAAACATCTTGGATCAATGTAGAACTTCTAGCACTCAACCTATATGGAAACAAAGATTTCAATTTTATTGGGGCAGGTATAAGAGTTTCTAGGGTGCCCTCCAAGGGCCCATTGCTTCAGGGGGGCTGTGAAGATTATAAGGCATGTGGACCATGGGGACTAAAAATATACAGGAGATTCAAGAGTTTTTATCGTTCAAAATGGTGCTAATTTTGCCCCAATCAATCAGATCTTATTTAACAATTGAAAGCTAACATCTGATTGGTTGGGGCAAAATTAGCACCATTTTTAATGATAAGAACTTTTATTCAGTCTCCCTGTAAGTTTAATTTATGATTCATAACATACACGAACATTAGTAAATGGGCAAGCAATGTAGCCAATGGAGGACATTGCTTAAACATGATTTAGGGGGCACTGCATGTAAACATAATTCACTCCTTCTAGATTTCTCTCACAGATCAGAATGTATGATAACAGCAACACTGCTTCTTAGCTCTGTGTGTATACAGCCTACAGATAATTTGCTATGAACAAGCTGTAAGGTCAAACCATATTAGGAAACTTTCAAAAGAATCATTAAACATGTGCATAGTTTATCTTTCATATATGGGATTATAACTGAGCCATGGCCTGCAAAGGTTTTTCAACCTAATCCTAAAATGTTCTGAAAAACACTGCTACGAATTCATGCTTAAAGTTACAGTACAATCAGTCATGTATACATAGATAATATCAATTATAGAGATACTGCATATTGCTGCCTGAACTGTTGTTTCTTTATTAGTAAAAAAAAAAATTCACTGAATCTCACACCTCAAACACCATCAGTATAAAAGACTGCGTGTTCTTCGATATGACCAGTTTTAAATGTCAACACGCATCTCTTAAAGAAGAAGTTCAACTGGAAGGAATGTTAGTTAAATGTGTCCCACGCTTGCTGTACACAAGTTTTAGTCTCTTGTTGCCTTAGAAAGCTTGGTAGCTTGTCATATCACTGCCAAATGTACTGTAAACACAATATTGTCAAAACAACTTTGAAAGGCAAGGAAATGCATTCAAAGAAGAACTAAATTCTGTCATTTCCCATCTGCCTCACTACCGTAACTTTTAAATGCTATTACCCAAGTTCTTTTTGAGTCTTTGACATTTTCAATACTAGAAAAGGAGATGAAAGTGTTCTATTCGTTTATGTATTATTTATTTGTAACATACGGTAACACCCTCAGTGTTCCTGGAACTGAATTTAGGCCATGTCTACTTTCATAATATACCGAATGTGTCTCACAGTATAGAATACATATGGCCTAATACGCACCGCAGCACTCTTTCAGCTCCTAAAGTCGCGCTTACCGGTTTACAATAGGTTAGCGCAGCGTTAATCTCGGTTTGTGGCGGCTACGTGAGTACGGAAGAGACCCTCTTGCAGCTGTCTCAAGCCTATTTACCAGAGGCTGTGTGGCTGTTTGCAGTTAGTATTTAATGCCAGCTGATAGAGTGTGGGTGAGATTCACCCAGAGTAGCGCAGCCTCTGGTAAATCCACTACGGGAGATTTGCCCAGAGCACTTGCGCTCTGGGTGAATCTCGCTGAAAGGCTTCAAAAGCAATGTAAAAATACTAATAAGATATAGTCCCTTTGTATTGGCAGATGGAGGGCTTATGCTCCGTTTGTTCTATAGAGCTGCACATAAATTAAATAAAAAAAAAGATAAGATAGAAAAGACCTAAGACATTTCTGTGGATGAATATATCTATATAAAATGTGTTAACTATTTGTCAAATATGTATAGCAGTGGCTGCAGGAATATAGCAATGCCCATGATGTTATTTCACGGGTTTGACTGACTATCACTCAATGTGACTTTGATTTTAAATGAGAAACATTTACTGTAAAAAAAAAAGTATTCATATTAGCATTATAACCTGTGTAGTACTAGACACCAAGGGCTGAAATTGCTCCGTGTGGCCACTATGGGGATTAAATATCATGGCTTTTGTCTCAGTGTAACCCTTTCTTTTTAAACCAGTTATTAATGAAGCAATTGTGATACTTAATAATTTAAGGCAGCTGCACACATGTATGTTGGTGGTCTGACCCTGGCAGATTGTTCGTTCATCTGCAGGGGTGTGTGCGCATAATCATGGTTATTCAATAAGTTCTTATGGTTAATAATGGTGCTAATTATGCCCCAACCAATCAGATGTTAGCTTTCAAATGTTAAATAAGATCTAATTGGTTGGAGCAAAATTAGCACAATTTAAACGATAAGAACTTTATTGGATCTCCCTGAATATGTCTGTATGAGGCAGAACGGTGGCTCAGTGTTCTGAGTTGCGATTTCACCTTTTATTTGCCTTCTCTGGATCAACTGTTAGGCAGGAAATGTGGGTATTGCTGAGTAGGTTGGACTATTTGACTATTCAACCTCAATATACTATACTAAATTGCATTTTTATTGTTGGCACCATGACGGTTTGCACCATAGTACAGGTACAAAACCTTTATATTGAGACATGTTTCGAATCGCAAAGGATTCTATCTCAAGCAATAACAAACACATATGAAACCTACATTATAAACCCAACCCCCAACTCAATTAGTGTGTGCAATCAAGCAGTGCAACAAGGAAGAAATCCAATAGTAACCCTGTCTGCAGGGTTTCAGGAAACAGAAGCCTACAGGGTTACTATTG
Source organism: Hymenochirus boettgeri (assembly GCA_019447015.1). Classification (NCBI taxonomy): domain Eukaryota; kingdom Metazoa; phylum Chordata; class Amphibia; order Anura; family Pipidae; genus Hymenochirus; species Hymenochirus boettgeri. The sequence continues at coordinate 202,156,307 of CM033475.1, read as the reverse complement.
GACTACATAAGACTGCCCAGAGAGCTTACAAAGTAATTTATCAAAACAAACAAAAAATCATAATAAATAAAAGGTAATTCATCTACTGTAGGATATTTTGTTAATCTATACAAGATCTTCAGGGCCTTTGAGTTTCAGGATCACTGGTATTCACTTTCTGCTGGAGCCTGGTAGGCCTCACTGTTCCTTAGATGGACAATTCTTTCTCGCAGGTCTCTCATTCTTCTTCACTTTTAGGAGCAGATTCTCTGGCTTTCTAGGATCGTAGTCTGGACGGCCATGGGATGTCATCATAATACAGTGATTTTATAGATGCTGTAAATAAACTTTTAGGTACCTGCGTAATAACACTTATTAGAAAGGCAATCAAGACGACTTGGAGCCACTCCACGAGTGTCGTATCCACACGTCAATCGTACAAAATTATTAAACAGCAAAATTCAATCGACAACATGTGAACTAAAATCCAGGCAATAATCAGATGACTTTCCATCTGTCTTTCTTTTCCCTTCTGGTTTAGATTTTTCTCCAACATCATCGTCATCCTCAATACTAATTCGGACTTCATGTGGATGAAATGAAGTTTCTCTTGTCTGAGGTTTTTCACCTTCCTTAAAGTTATGTTGAAATAAGCAGCTGTTATCAATGTCATTTTCTTCCTGGAACTTTGCCTTTCTCAGAAAATTTTTTCAGTCAATGTTTCAATCGTAGACAAAATCTGTTCCAGTATTGAACCTTCTCTTCTTCTATAGCAGAGGTGACTCTACATTCATTAGGCTGGATAAGGAGGTCACAGTGCCGCTGCTTAAATGTTCAGTTTCAGATGTTCCAATGGTCTCCTTTTTAAAGTTAGTAAACTATAAGCCAATAAAGATGGCCGAACTTTCGGTACGTTTTCAACTTTAGAACTATATGGAAAGTTCGAAAGTTCGAAAACGGACTCATTAAAGTCAATGGGAGTCAAATAGTTTGAAAATTCAAATGAATACAATTAAAATATCAATGGTAACTTAATGTAAATGCTGTGGGACCTGGGAAGGTCTGGGGAACAGATTCGATACTCGTGTATAGGTATAATAGACATTTTACTCGCAGATTCAATACTCGTGTATAGGTATAATAGACATTTTACTCGCATATTTGCAAGCCTCAAACTTTCGAACATGCGATAATTATCAAAAGTCGAAAATATCGAAAGTGGAGAAATCCGATTCCGGGATTTATTGAGAAGTCTGAGTCCGTTCAAACTCGAATAGTTTGACTTGAACTGGGTTCGAGTTCGTGTTCTAGTCCATCTCTATTAGCCAAGTTATTTAGCTTTTTCACTGCAAGCTGCTGAGACTGCACATAATTTCCTTAGCATCTTCAATACAGATGATTATCTGATTCGTCCCCATAACTCAACAAACCCGGTTGAAATAATTTAGAAGCTTATATAGTCTCTGGCAGTTAGATAATTATTTATCAGTGAAGGGATCCATTGACCATTGAAGTCAAAGACTCAAGAATGGTCTCTTGGGACATTTCACTCTGAAAATTGTGAACGTTTACATTCAGGATACTTCAGTATAAGCAGAAAGAGAATCGTAAACTTGAATGCGTAAGGTTGAGAAATAATCAGACTTGGTTCTCCGGCAGGAATTAGAAATTGAGGTGTTGTAGAATCGTAGCCATTATAAATGTCACTCCAAGTGAATTCTTCTGCAAGGAGCTAATATTACTTTCTCTTATTATACTTGACAGTATCCTATAAGTAAGGGGCTGATTTGCATTTTTGAATCCCTTACATTCGATACCCTTCAGAAGGTTCAATCAATGACACATCTTCCAGCACCAGGTGGCCTTTGTGCTATATGCAGGATAAAACTTTCCAGGTGATCCTACAGAACCAGATTTTACTATTTTATTTGGATAGTAAAAGCCCAGTCCATGTTGTAATGGCAAAATGATTGTAAACTAATCGTTCTCCATCCAGTCTTACTGTGATGCCGACATGATGACACCATTGTAAATGGAATAAATCAGTAGTGTGTAACAGCGCATGAACTGCCTGACAGTAAGAAGTTTCAGTTGGGAAGGGGGCACCAGGGAGACTTGTTCAGGGACCAAAATGCCACAACCAGCCCTTTCAGGAGATGGTTTTTGTACAGATGAAATCTCATGGCACGTGCCTGGTTAAATTACAAAGCCCAGCCTATCAATTGTAATCCCCTCTCCCCCATTGCACTCGCATTGCTTTACCTGGCAGCCATGACAGAAATGCAGTGACTGGACTCCCCACCCCATTGCAGTTCTCCAATTAAAAATTTATCCTGCAGAACTTCAGGCTGTGCATCCGTACATATTGACCTAGTGATGAGGAAGCGACGATCGAACGTTTAAAAAAAAATTACATTTTTATTGAAACAGACTGGGACAAACATGCAGGGTGTGGAGACATGATTTCTAGCTACCTGCTGCTGTCCCTTCCCTTTCGCTGGTTGGTTGGGAAGGTTCCAATTTGGTGCACAGCTAGTCAAGTGTGCTGGCCTGTCCTCCTCCTACTTGCTGCTGCACATAACATTAGCATTGCATTGAGCAGGACATGTGCAAGATCGGTTCAGCTCGTAAAGTAAGAAAACACTGGTGTAATACCGCTGACTAGCACTGTTTGACATGTTTACATTATATTTATATTAGACCCAATCGCCAGTGTCTGTGTCACTATGTTATCAGTGCCATGTGCCAAGCATATTACCAGTGTCTGGCCACCATGTTATCAGTTTTACCAGTGTCTGTGCCACCTGTTATCAGTGCCATGTGCCAAGCAAATTACAATGTCTGTGCCATCATGTTATCAGTGCCATGTGCTAAGCATATTACAGTGCCTGTGCCACCATGTTATCAGTGCCAGTGTACGAAGAATATTACCAGTATATGTGCCACCATGTATCAGTGCAGTGCCAAGAAATAGAATATTACCAACTTATCACTATTATCAACTCTGGATAGGCACTGCAGGAAAACCATTGAGTTGAGGTGTAAGGAAATGATTTTTGTACACTATGCAGTGGGGCCAGTAGTGGGTTAATTTTAGTTTTAGGGTGGACATGCCCTTTAATACAAGCTGTATTAATGTTGAGGATCACTATGCAAGAAGACTACCGGTATTCTTGAATGAATTTGCTCCACGTGCTAAATGCTATTAGAATTGCAACTTTGAATAAAAAGAAAGACTGGCACCAACCTATTGGATCAAATACATTTGGTTTTAAGCAATTATCTAGTTAAAACAAAAAACTGCATGAGAATCCTTCACTTTATAGTATCAGATCTACTGCCCAGCAAAACCCTATATTAATTCTACACATGATAATCCTTAGATTGGAGAATGTGAACTACGTCTCTAAGTAACAAACTTTTCTAGTGCTAAATCGTACTTAGAACAATTCTGATGGACAAAGTTATTATCGCCAGTTACAAGGGTTGGCATATAGAAAGTTCCAATTCAAGAATAATCCACACAGGATATGCTATGACCTCTGACTCTACAGTAGTTTCAGATAACACAGAAGAAAAACGCAATAGCAGACCTTGAAATAACTAATGCAGCATTAGTACAGCTATTAATAACTCCTGCTTAGAGCTACCGCTGTTTCATTAATTTGCTTGATTTTTAATGTTCAGAAAAGGGAAATGTTTTATTTTGCTTTGTAAAACCCATTTCCCTCTTTTATCTACAACTATAGAAAACATTTTGCCATTTCAAACCACAGTACAAAGTGAACCCAACAGAGACGATGAGTGGGGCCTTTCAATAGAAGTAGCACATTAATGAGCCAGTCCACAACAGTGTTTGTTATAGTGTGAACAAGGTTCCATCCACACAATATTCACTCATTTTACCTTGCACTCTGAACTTGTCTTCAGCATTATCAAATTTCATCAGTATTGTTCCCCAGAATAAACAAGAGAATAGTATATTCTAACATACAGTTTTCATTGTATAGCACTGTACACATTTACAATGATTTTACCTATAACCATTAGACTCTGCCTTAGAGCTTCCAATCTAATGCTCATAAAATACACCCACCATAAACTGGCCATTATGTAAATGTTATGTAACAGTTTGTGATGCAGAGAAAGAGAGTTTTGACAAGGTACTGGGGAAGGTCCTTAAAGGGGAAGTTCAGTGCAAATACATATGCTTTTCAGAAAAAAGAGCAGTATTTTTTCATCCCAATGACCTTTATCTGCCAATTAAGCATTTTGTCTGTGTATAAATAACTGCAATAGAAATACTGACTTCCTGTTGCATGACCCCTAGTAAGAAACCGTTATGGTCTTGCCCTTGACCCAGTGCCTGGATTGATTCAGTTGCTCAGTAGAAATCTGAGCATCTTGACCCATCCAACAAATCAGTAGAAATAACTGTTAGCAAAATTCCAAGGATTTGATGCATCCTGGAAGAAGAAGGACCGTTAGAACATGAAATGTCAGCTCACTAATATCAACAGCATGGAACCACAAAGGTATGAAATAACTGATTTTTCAAATTGGAGAGAATGTAGATAAATAAGAAGGCATCACACAACTAACAATTTAATAAATATTGGTAATTTCACTGAGCTGTCCTTTAACATACCCACTACTTCCCTACTATCTGATCAAGCAAGATCAGAACATTAAAACGGTTAACTGTCTAATGAACAACTGACCTCTGGCACCACAGAGAGCTGCAAAAGTCTGATTTACAGTTTAAAGTTTAGTGAAATGTAAAGTGGCTTTCGTGTGTGTGTTGTATTTTACTGAGACCATAATCCAAAATTTAATTATACCCCTTCATATACATTTCAATAAACTCTTTCAGTACATGTTTTTACTTGTTGGTCACCTTTTTTTATTATTTGTAGATACTTGTTCTTGATAAGGGGGTGAAGGGGTGAGGGAGGAGGGCTGACACTCAAATCTCTCAATTTGCATGTCCTCCCCCAGGACAAGGTCAGTGATTGGCCGTGATGTCACTGTCACGGCTGACACTGACTGCCTTACCTGGAAGTGGAGAGCCGAGTGGATCGCGGAGCGTTGTAAGTATAAGATCTTTGCTGGGAGCAGATTTACTCATTGGAAACAAACAGAAACTCTAGGTTTAGGGTTTTTTTTGCAAAACATACTCATTTGTTCTTAGACAGGTGGACATTCCCATTAAGACTAAGGCGATGCTATTACACAGTATCATATTAAATATAGAACAGCTTTATGTTAAAGGGCATCTACACGACCAAAAAAAGTATTTTAAATTTACTATAACTGGAAACTATAATTCTTCCCAACTACCACTGTATAATTTTTGTTGTATTGCCCCCTATTTCTTTAGATATCCAATTTAAAACATCTTACATTAAGCTGTCAATCAAGTTCCCTGCTCTCAGAAACTATTTTTCTGTGAGTGTTTAACTGTAGCTTGAATGGTGACAGAGTTTTGACAGTTGACAGAATCTGTACCTGTGTGCAGGCTTGACAGTTGGTGGGGGTAAAAAGTCAGGTCGGATGAAAGTGGGAGCGGTTAAAAGAGGGGGGGGTACCGCTGCTGAGCAAAACATGTGCGGTCCTGGGCACAGTAGAATTACTATATTAGAATAAAGATGCTGATCAGACAAAAATATAAAATGCGCCTTTTCCAGACAAGGTTATCTTCCTCACTGTGAGTATAAAATTCATTAATACAATACTTACTTTCCGGGGCTTCTAATGCTTGATAGGAGCCAGTCACAAAGCGATGCACAAGGGCAGATTGGCACTTTTCATACTCCCTACAACACCCTGCCACAAAAAGATTAGAAAACCTTATTACAGTTCCATACCTACCAGATACTCAGCACTGAGAACTCACCACAGAAATCAACAAGCTTAATTCATTAAGGAGCTTAAATAAGACACCATTCACTAGTTTTACCTGCACAGATCATCACAGGGAGCTAGAGATAACTAATGCAAAGCTTTATGGCCCAAGGTAATATCACCTTGCCCTCATTTAAATATAAGCCCGTGATAATATTCTATTTTGTTTAAAAATGTTGTTTAGCCCCAAATGATGAAAAAGATAAAATATTTATTAGATTGCAAAGATCTAGTTATTTCTAGTATTGTAACCAATATATTACCCTTCAAATTGTTCATCCTTGTCTGATCTTCTGCTCCTATAATCTTAGTTTACTTAAGGTGGGTATACTACAAGCGCAGCGTTCGGCCAGGAAAATGACAGTTGCGGCAATAGGCCACAGATGACAATATGCGCAACCGATATGCGGTCCCATAGGGAACTGCACGATCAGCCGTGATTTACCAACAGGTCCGATCAACCTGTCGTCCAATTAAACAAAAATAACTACTCTGTTTTACACGTGGCAGTAGCTACAGTCGTGCATGGTCATTTAGGGGCACAAATAAGGCTACCATGGCCATTTCCGAATGTGTAGCCATTCAGTGGGCTCGGTCATTGATCCACCAGAAGATAAACAAACGACGTTAAACGGCTACACATGTGGGATCGTCTTGAAATGGGTGTCATGCAGTCGGATATTTTTTTCTCCAAAACAACTTGCCAGAAACACATCATAGTAAAAATGCTCTATAGCACATTTATGCAAATTCAAAAACTGATTTCTGTTTTATTGGTTAACGTGGAAATGCTAAATGTTAACTTTATTGCATTATCTAAATAATCAGATTGCGACAGGTATTTTCAATGAGTTGACTATTTATTTTTTATGACCTTCCATTAGAATTTATCTTACGGTATTAGTGGAAAGATTTCCTTTAAGTGTGTTTTTATCCTCTAAAAAAAAGTACGATTTAGTGGGAAGATGTAGATATTTACTTCTTGACAAATGGCTATTAGAAGGTTCAAATGTCCTACTTACCACTCGAATTTCAGGCCGGTCGACTAAAGTCCATTCCTGGCTGTTCATCACACATTCTGGAAACAAAAACATACAAAAAGATTAAAGAAAAATGAGAAGAAAACCAAGCAATTAAATTCTTATGATATTCAGAATAAATATATCAAACATTAACAATGAATTCATTCTGCCTCAGATTTTGAAAGAGCAGTTGAGGAATATTGTCAGCTTTCTCCACCCTAACAGGTACCTAATGTGCAACTCTAACAACACAACTACTTTCAAAACCATACCAAATGATCAATTAAAATTAGATTTATGGTCTAAAATGCAAAAAATACCCCCTAACACACACGACACAGGGTACACACACCAACCTACCTTTTCCATGGCTACCATACTAAAATCATCAATAAGTAAATTTTATGGTCTGAAATGCAAAAAACATACCTCTTTACACCACACAGACACAGGTAAATACAATGACTGATACACCCTCAAAACCAACCTACCTTATATTTCCTTGGCAACCATACCAAAATATCAATAAACTTAAACTGCAGCACAGACACATTCCAAATGCAGCCTTTATACAACTCTTTCTAGTTCATTTTAACATAATGGAGCTATCGTGGGCTTCTTGCGCCACCTAAACTAGCACTATAGAATTGCAGCTCTCCATTAAAGCATGACCTACCAATTCGTCTGTTAGTGATTCAAATGCATACAGCTTAATTAACTTCTTGTAGTAGGAGGCAGCTTTATATAGGTAAACTGATTGTGCAAAAAGCAAATGTTTCTTAAAATTGAGATTAAAAATAATAATCCCCTCTTTTTATGACTTTATAAAAAAATCTGTGACAGTTTATTTTAGTTTTAACGATTTATCAATTCAGAGATGTCCAAATTCTGACCCCATTGCAGTGTGTAACTAGGAATCACTGTCCCCCAGCACAAAAACTATGATGGGACCCCCTTGCTTCATCTACAGTGTTTTCGGGAGGAGGCTATATCTGCCATAGGAAAAACAAGAAGATGGGGCCCCACCTGCCGTTGAATGGTTTGGGTAGTTATGCCCTGCCTCCTCTTTTGTATAGATTAATTCTGTTAATATAGGTTTATTCCACCATAAATTAGTAAGTATTCATGATATAAATGTTTAAAAAACAAAACAGAAGAGCTTTGACAAAATAAAGAAATTATATTTAAAAGAAGTGCCAAAAGAAGCAAAAAGAAAATCTCATTAGTATTCTACTCCCTACAAAATAAAAAAGAATGAGCTAAGGTAACTTTCCCTTGTACAATGTCTATTCGCATGATAGATTTAAATGCAGGACTATGATTAATTAAGCATTTAAACTTAGTTGCCTAATCATTTTATTTGCAGAAAGCACTTTGACTCTGTTTGTGCCTTGCATGTCCCCCGACAATGTGAGTCTTTTTAAAACATGCAAGGTTGCTGTGTGGGCAGCCTGGTGCTGAAAGCCAAGAATAGCTTTACAATCTGGAAAAATAAACACATTATGCGGTGGTGGAAGATTTAATTACTTCCTTTTTAAAACCAATAGCGTACTATACTGACACGAGAAGCAATTAGCTTAACAGTTATGGGATTAAAGTTATTGCACCCATAGTCATGTATAAAAGATTGAATGTTTGGCAGTTATACTAGCCTTTTCACTACATCACTTAGAAGTCTTGTATTAACAAAACTTAGTGGGAATCCGCTAGATTGCCACTCCTCTCATCACTGATAGGAAACATATAGTAACACTTAAATCGGGCAGAATTCAGAGAAGCACTGTGGAATGTGAAATTTTACACATGAGCCTTTATCATTAAAGTAATAGTTCACTGCAAAAGTGACTAAAGCTATTTTCTTTCTGTCAAACTATCCAAAATAAATCCAGGAGTAGTTACTGAATAACATAAGGATATTTATTATTATTATGGATTATATAAGCGCCAACATCTTCTTGCTGGCGCTTTTCAATTACATAGTCATACATACATACAAGGGTTAATACATATAATACAAAATCATACATTTTCATGCACAGGTAATACATAAGTACACAGAATGAGGAGTTACTTATAGCAAAACCATGATACAATAGGAAAGAGGACTCTGCCCAAAGAGCTAACAGTCTAGAGGATGTGTCATTACAGTGTAATATAAGGCCTGCGGCCTTGTGCTTTTATACAGGGCAGGGAAACAAAGTGACTTAATCTTTATATTTTAATACATAAGGTTTTATATTTAATTTTATTTGCTTACGGCTGTCTACAGCCTTTTAAACTTGGACCAGAGGATTAAAGGGCATCTATACTCACCTCAGCCGCCACCTTTTAGTTCAGCCCTTTAAAAGTACCCAGGATGAAGGCCTAAACCTCTATGTACTAACGCTTGGGTTCAACTGTACCCTGTACATACCTACTATATAGAAAAACATATGAAGTTCTGATTACCGGGCGCACTGTTCCCTGCTTTCTCCTTCTGGTCCACAGATGACCGTCCTATTGTTAAGCCCTAGGCAAGGAGAAGGAAGCTGGGAACAGCACGCTGGCGATCAGAACTTCTATAAGTTAGTACAGGAATAGAAGTTGATCTACCCATTTTAGGTCCTTACCTGGGTACTTTTAAAGGGAGGGGAGATTCAAAGGACGCTATTGCTGTCCTTTATATCCTGATTGTACTGAGCTTGGCAAAAGAAAGAAATCATGGTAAATTTCTTCTACTTATAAAATTACATTTTTTCTTTTTTACAATCATTATATGGTTGGAACAGTGAATGGCTAGAAGGGTATGGGGAGCTGCACTGCGATGAACATTTTCTTATAAAATCACATGTTGAGTGATTATTATTAAAAAAATCTTTCATTGCTTCTCCCTATAATCTGAGCCTATTATGGATTTATATAGAATTATAATACTGTACTTCTGTCCCTATTATTTATTGAGTTTTATGTTTTGTCTTTTTTCCCCAATACCATGTATGATAATCTACACATATAAAATCAAGTTGGTGATATGGTTTCCTCCCAGGGGTCTAATGGGAGTGGGCATTTGGCCAAAAGGCTAATAAAACCACCCGTGATGATAATACAAAACAAACAGGTCCTAACTAGGGATGGCCGGTTCGCGGGATCCGAACCCGAATCTGCCGCAGATTTATCCTGTTCGTGAACGGCGGATTTTTCCGGATTTTCCGCCTCCGAACTTCCAAACCACGGATTTCTCGTATTTTCGAAAATTTTCGAAATTACGAGATTTCTCGTATTTTCGAAAATACAAATTTTCAAAATACGAGAATGTCTCTTATTTCGTAATACGTATTTTCGAAAGTTTCGAAATAAAGGATATCGTATTGTCGAAAAATCCGTTTTCGAAATTACGAGATTTCGTATTTCGAAAATACGCGAAACTCGTAATTTCGAAAATTTTCGAAAATATGAGAAATCTCGTAATTTCGAGAATATTTTCATTTTAACAGGTCCGCTCGCAGATTTCGAATTTTTTGAAAAATTCCGGATCCTCGAGCGGACCGGATTTTGCGAGTTCGGACATCTCTAGTCCTAACTCCAAACATAAAATGCCACATATGCAGCCCTAGAAATAAAAGCATAAGGAAGGAGAGTTTAACTTGCTGATTTGCTCTAACCTGTCTGTTTATCTCCGTTCTGTAGCACCTGTGCACTGTGGAGTGCTGTGGACTGTAAGCTATTTTGATGGATGTAGCAATCAAACTTCCCATGGTCTAACACCACTGATAATTTTACAGCACTGTGTACACAAGTATTGCATTTACAGAGACATGAATAAGCCTGAAAATATAGTAAGCCCTACAGTACAGATGGGCCAGGCTTTTTATAGAACATCAGATTGATATGGCAAATGGATCATCATACTCTCCACTGAGAGTAATATGTAATGTACAATGTGAGAATAATTTTATGTATCCTCCCAGCAAACTGTTTTGCATTGACTAGAGATGCAAAGAAAATGTCCCTGATTTTAGGAAGAGAAAGGCGCTTTTTAAAAAAAAATTACCAGTCCTGTAAGCAATCCCCCCTCCCCAAAACTTCAATACCAAAATTATAGGCAGAGCCTGTAAAAACAATAGTACTACTGAATGAAAACCTGTTCATATCCTACGATTCCCTTAAATAGGACTCTGTACTAACTAGAAATGAAAAAACTTTATTAGCCAATACTTAATAAACTAGAAACCACATGTCTGTTTATCGATTGTACATAGATTCCATCATTACATAATAAAACTCAATAACTTTATAAAAACCATCATAATGTGCCATACGTCAGAAAGATTCTTGTCAGTAGTGAGAAACAGCAGTTGATAACTCTACAAAGGAGATTTCCAAGATGGTTATTATTAAGGGGAAATGTGGTCTCCATACAAGTTCAAATGAAAGACCAGTTTCCTACCTTTAAAATGAATCATCAACCACCTCTCTACATTCTCCACAGCCCAAGATATAAAGAAATGACTGACCAGAAAGATAATGGGTGGAAGTCTGACATTCCTGGTGACTTCCTGTGACATTCCTAATGCTGCTCCTCCACCTCGCCGCCGTCGAGCACAGCCTCAGACTTCAGTGACAGTGACTCTGTGTGAAGAACCCACAGAGAAGGTAAGGGAATCTACAGCCCTACTCTCTCCTATGTGAAAATGTCTCACTCTGACAGAAAAAGCTGTCACACAAGTTTTCTGTAGGGAGGGGGGTCTGAGTGACCCATGGCATCCATGAGTAGGTGGGGCTAAGGCACCAACGGGGAGGGTGGGGCTAAGGCATCCACAAGTGGGGGGGCCACATGGGGCTGTTAGGGAAGGACCAAGGGGGCCTTCAAATGGAGGGGCAACGTAGTCATGAGTGGGAGGGACCAGGGGGGTTGCAAGAGGAGGGGGGCTGCAAGGGAGGAGAGACACAGGGCAGATTGACTGTCACATGGTTTCAGAGCAGGAAGTAGGAAGTGCAGGGGACCAGGTGATGATGCTGCCATATCGCATTCAAAAATGTAAATATCTTCAAATCTATGCAAAATAAACAATGAAAACAAATTGCAAAAATCTCAGGAGAGCAATCCATCGTTTACCTAAAGTCATTTTTGGACCACAGTTACCCTTAACTGTAGTTTATGTAGAAATTTGCCCAACCATCAGATTAGCTTTCAAATGTAAATAAGATTGATTGGTTGGGGCAAAGAACACCCTTTTTAACGATAAGAACTTTTAATGATCTCCCTGTTAAAGTTTAATTTTGTTCATAACAACGATAAAACTACAACAGAATATATAGTCTATATAATAATTTTTCACTAATCCAGGGATGTCCAACTTGTTGCACCTATATTTGTATGAAAACACAGTAGAGTGGGAACCAGGAATTGCTGGGAATTCTAGTTTGTAGACATCTGGAGGTCTCATAGTTGGACGACTGTGGTCTAATTTTTTTGTTATTTCCAACATTGCGTAGTGGACATGATGAACAAAGGATTCCATTTAGGGCCTGGTGGCAAAATTATGTGGTACGTTAAGAGATGAGTGCATGTAATGTTAAAGGACAAGTTGACACTGTACATTAAATCCCTGTTTTATGTCCCCCAGAGTTTTTCAAAGTGTGCTGGTTTGCTGGTTACACTGGCATACCTGGCATAGCGCCAAGAGGTGTGACTTAAATTTTGGTAATAGAATATGTTCACCAGTATAACTTGTGAACATAAGGAACATTAGGAACACAGACGTGCCACGAGAAAACCTTAAAGGAAACTATAGTGCATATAAAGTTTTTTAAAAAAACAGTTAAATAGAAAGTACCTGGGGCAGGGAGATAGTATTGTGTGCTTTTTACCTCCCAATATCATACTATGAGAAGCAGCAAGACGAAGAAAAAACTGTTCTGTCTGCCAGTCTTCCTGTAGCTTTCAGAACTATCTTAATATGAGAATGGCCAGGGCCTAACCTGGCAGGTGAACTTATGGTCTCTAGCATCCTCAAACAAACACATAGATGATGGTAGGAAAACCAATCCATATCTCCTTTCCCCAGGTGCTTTTCATTTTTTAAAAGTTAATTTTACAGAGTTAGTGTGTCTTAGTGTGCCAGATTGAAAAGTTTTGAACCCTAGATTATACAAATAATAAGATCTTATGTTTTTCACACAAGGCGAAAGCTCTTAATATATCTTATGTGGGAGGGGGGCACATGCATATTTATGCTGAAATTCATTCACAAAAACCTGAATTTTTTAAACATATTAACTGTACCACAGGATGGCCAGATGTTTTTTATTTTTCTTAAAACACTGATTTGCTGCAAAGATAAATTGCTAACAGAGGGAGATGGAGTAGAGGGACACAGATTGAACGCCCCCTCAAACCAGAGCCACCCCAGGACATATTACTGCTTCCTAAAGTCTTTCTCTGTCTCTGCAGAACCAAAGAAATAAACCCAAAGCTGCTGATATCTGGAGGTGCCACACTGGCACAATGCTGTTGTTGGGGGGGGACTATCTGCCAAGAGTAGTTTTATGGAAGCCAAACTGAAACTACCTTAATAAATTCTCCAGAAGTTATGCTCTAAGCTGTACAAGTATAAAAAAATGCTTTCCCTGTGTTCCACTTGCTATGTTAAATATCTACTGATGAAAGATAATTACAAACAATTCGTTGTTGAACTATATGGAATGCGATTCTAAAGTTGATGAACTGTTACAAGTTTGCAATCTAGTTTGGGTATCGCGTTCTGTATAGATCTTGGAAAGCCAGTGGTTCGCGCTCAATTTTATTTTTGGGCGCATCACTTCTTTACGTGTTTCTAGATGACAACAAGTGGTTGCCTGGCAACAGAACCGAGAATTGCCCAGAAAGCAAAAAAAAAAAAATTGCCCTGGCCCTCAGGTATCTATTGTGCTGAAGGGCACATTGCTTGCTGATACCTGTGCAATCGGCTTTTCAGTTCACTGCAAAAAATGAACTTATCCTTTAATGCATTGATTGAAGACTGGGAGGTTAAGGACCTTACCTTCCCCCCAGGGGTTTCTGGATTTGTCCAGTCAAATAGAAAGGGTGGGAGTCGAACAAGACAGAGGATGGCGCAGGATCAGACAACTTTTGCAGTCTACTTGGCCTTTTTGGATTTTTTTAAGGGACTCATTAGGAAAAGGGTCAGAGAGGAAAAGAAAATGAACAGTTTTCATATCTTAGTAAAAAAAAATGATGACTGAATGCGGCCAAACATTGTGCAGCTTTGCTGTTTATTTTTTCTTTGTAGCGTAGTCCTTCATTGAAATCCATGCAGCCTCATCACTGGGAGGGTCAGACACATTTCATGCTTAATGAATAAAGCTGGGTACACACACTGCCAGATTTTTGAAAGATCCGGACCGATCTCACAGCATAGGAGAATGCTGCGGACTGTTGTTTTCCCTCGGCTATATGCAGGATTCCGCGGGCGAGGGAAACTTTCTCTCTTTCCCGTTTGGAGGCACGCTCGCTTGGGAAAGCTAGGTAAACACAGTACCTAAAGCCCCGTTGGATCCGACGGTACATGTCTCTTAGGCGTTGTACATCGTGTCTTACAGCTGATTTTTGGATGTTATTACACCATATAATGTAATGATTTGTGATTGTATGGAATGTAGGTTTGAAGGTTGAAAGGCTATCAGAGCGACCGGAATAGATATAGAAATCTAAGTAGGATTATCCATCTTAACAATATCATTCTGCAAGAGTGAGAGATTATATCTCGTCCAGGTCTTCAGCTGGGATTGAAACGTATATTAGAGGGGTATAATTAAGATTATATCTTCTTTCTGGTCTACTACAGTATCTAATATCTGATTGGTTGCTGCAGATTAAGAACAAGGCAAAGCAGTTTATTTAACCTGATTGTAATGTTTTGCTACTTTTAGGAAAGTGTTTTCAGATCCATCTATCACAAAGCTATGTGTTGACATACTATGCCTGGTGCTGTTAAAACTTTCCTTGGGACGTCCTCATTTGACGCATCTTAGGAGTTTCTATGTTCATCCTGTGCTGGGTGGGTTTCCTCCTGGTACTGTAGTTTTTCCCAGAATCATAAAGGCATACTGATAGGTTGCATGTGTGAGATAATGATTAGATTGTAAGCTCTTCGGCTTGATGCTGTGCAGCTAGATTGTAACTTCTCCATATTTCTCACATGGGAGAGGAGCAAGTATTATTATTAAAGGGACGTTCGATATTTTTAAATGTTGTAGTTGTGTATTATCATACTTATTTATTCTACATATTCTCTCCCATTTTGAAAAATCAGTTGGTTTCATACCCTTTGCTGTTCCCTGCTGTTGACATTAGTGAGCTGACATTTCAGGTTCTAACGGTCCTTCTTCTTCCCAGGATGCACCACTTCCTTGATGTTCCTAACGTAATTTCTACTGATTGGCTGTTGGTGGTCAAAGATGCTCAGATCTCTACGGAGCAACTGAAATCAACCCAGGCGCTGGGTCAAGGCAAAACCCTCACGGTCTCTACTAGGGGTCCTGCAAACAGGAAGTCAGTATTTCGGTTGCATTTATTTATACACAGACAAAATGCTGAATTGGAAGCTAAGGTCATTGGGATGAAAAAATACTGCTCTTTTTTCTGAAAAACATATGTATTTGCACTGAACTTCCCCTTTAAGCCTGCCACAAAACTACTTATCCATACACCACAACTGCCCTGGGACTGTCACGGTTTGAAGGCATTTGGGACATGGCCATGATGTTCGGGGGTAGGGCTAAGCTGGCTCCACCCCCCCACCCCAGATTGCTGATTGCAGAAGTTGGGATGTTACCATCCGGAACATTCCTGCCACACTACTGACAGCCACCTGAACTGATTTTTGTGATTGATGTTACAGTCATAATATCGATGACAATGATTTAGCCCAGGAAACATGAGCAGGTAACTGCTGCTTCACTCAATGTAGAGGGTTTTAGATTGATGGATTATCAAGGTTCTAAGCCCAGCAATAAATCGTAAATTATAATTTTGCTAATCAGCAGTTTCTGTAGTTGAGATAAAAATATTTTGAACCATAATTTTCCTTTAAATGTATTTAAAAGAACATTTAAAAACGACCATAAATATTTAATAGCAGTTTAGGATCAATAGAGATTGGAGATTGTCTAAATATCAGATTTAGACAAAGAAGACTGAGATAAGTAAAGCTACAGAAAAATTGGATTCATCTCCAATGCTGGCCATACCCGCCAGGTTTAGCCCCACTAGTTCAGACAGCACACTGGCAGGATTTTTGTAATATGCACAAGTAGTACACATGCATTCCAAACAGATCGGAACACACAGCGCTGTGGGAACACCGTGATAACATTGCATTGGCAATACAAATCAGAAGTGCGATCGGATCTCAAAACTTGCTTTGAATTGTTGTGCAAGTGGGACATAGATTTTTTTAGACTTTTGATGCGATCATTGAATATATCAAAAATCTAAAGAGCATGAGGAACCAGGGTTTTACCTTCTTACATTCTGGGACGCTTTCTGCTCAGCCCATCATTGTGACTGGACCGACTGATTTTGTGGCGACTTCTATCTAACTTACTACGGTACACCAGAAGGTAGGTAGTGCATGGGGAACTTCCTGAAAAAGTGTTATACGAAATTTTATCACCAGTAATACATCAATCCCTATTAGCTGAAACAATGCACAAACTGCAATGTACACATAATCTGCCCTGCAGTCAAAGCCAAAGACTGAACTGGCAATACACTTTGTAAACAGATAGATTCAACATTTGTTCATCTAATCTACCTAATATCTACATAGCCCACCTTGCATTTGCATTTTGTTTGGGTGGTACTTAGGACATATCACAAATGTTGGAAGAATGTTTCGGAACATCAGAAGTGAGTAGTGTATGGCCAGAATAGGATATTGTGTGGTAGTTAGCCGATGTACCTAGCCTTGCACCATACACTCTATGACCTAAAGACTGATAACAATCTGGCACCTTGGGCCTCTTTGACACACACCCTACTTCTATCTGTTCCTGCTGAGTTGAGGTGTCCATTACATTGGGGGTATTCTAGGATTCTGTAACATTTCAGAGACTTTTGTACCATGTGTCACTCTGGGTTTGGAACGTGGCACTTTCCATTTTTTCTTGTGAATCTCTTGGTAAATGATAAAACAATTCCTTTATTAAGTGACAAGAAATCTGCCAATGATTAAAATAATCATATGTCTATTCTCTCTACTCCTTAAAGGGACACTATACTAAAAAAATGACTTTGCCTCATCTTTATCTATAATTGAATACATGTAAGTAGCACTTACTCTGATTTATGTGTGTTGCTGCATGCCTTCAATCCAGCACACATTTTGTTTAGGAGCAGTATCCCCCCTCCCTCTTTTAACCACTTCCACTTCCATCCAACCTGACTTTTTTCCCACAAACCAACTGTCAAGCCTGCACACAGCATACAGCATTTCAACTGTCAAAACTCCATTCCAGCTACGGTAAAACTACTCACAGAAGACATCTGTTGTACACAATTAGTGAAGACAATTAGATAAATTCAATTAGATCAACTGGACTTGAAGTTTAGTTCTTGAAGACGTTTTTGTTAGTCATCCGACTGGCTTTCTCAATCAGAATGACTTTGTACAAGAATTATATACTCTGGAAAAATCCAATTAGCATATCACAGCCATGTGTTAAGGGTGTGATTGGATAGTGGCTAAGAGTGTTATAGGAACACCCAGAGTAAGGTGTCAAACAGCATTGTACATGGAAGACAGTTAGTGTCAAACCCCCCCACCTCTATTTAGGCTTGGTTTCTTTATTTCCACATAAATGGCCTCCTTAACACCTCTCTTGAACCAGTCACGTTCCTTTGCCAATGTTAACATTACAATCTTCAAAGTATGTCCTTTATCCTTAGATGCAGGTACACGGCTGAGTCCTGACCCAAGGAATTGGCTCTTCTGTGCTGGGCCATACGTTGATGCGTTGCGTTTTGGTCTCCCCCACATACAGATCAGAGCATTCTTCACTGCACTGCACTGCATATATATGTGGCTTTCTTGTGTTTAGGTATTGGGTCTTTCGGATGTACCAATTGCTGCCTCAGTGCGTTGTTCGGTTTAAAGCAGACAGGGATACTGTGTTTTTTGAAATTCTTAATTTCTCGGAGACCCTGCTACATATGGGATGACCATGTTCTTTCTCCCTGTCTTGCTTTTCTCCTCACTGTTGGTATTCGTGTTCTTTTCTTTCCTTCTACTTCTTTTGACAAAGGCCCAGTCTGGATATCCACAAGTTTTAAGGGCTCCACTGAGATGTTTCATTCTTTAGCCTTCGCCTCTGTGCTAGTGGGGATGTTCTCAGCTCTGTGTTGCAGGGTTTCTTATGACCCCAGCTTGTTATCTAAAGGGTGGTGGGATTCAACATCAAATAGTGATCTGTGTGTGTTGGTTTTCTGTAAACCTCTACTTCCAGTTTACCATTTTCCTAACTTCTACCAAGCAGTCCAAGAAAGCCAGTTGGTTGTTTGTACCCTTCCCTTGTAATTTAATGTTTTGGTCTACCGCATTATGTTTTCTGTGAAAGCTTGTACTTCCTTTGGTGGATTTAGCCCTGTTCATCCACATATCTGAATAGTGGCTGTGTGCTATGCCCTTAAAGGTATTAAGCGTCTGTTTTTCTACTCCTCCATGTAAAGGTTGGCCACAATAAGTGAAACAGGAGGCCATTTATGTGAAAAAGAAACCAAGCCTAAATAGAGGTGGGGGGTTCGACACCAACTGTCTGCCATGTACAATGCTGTTTTGACACCTTACACTGGGCGTTCCATACCCCTCTTAGCCACTATGCAATCACGCCCCTAACACTTGGCTGTGATATGCTAATTGGGATTTTCCAGAGTACATAATTGCCAAGATTCTTGTACAATTCATTCTGAATTGAGAAAGCCAGTCGATGACTAGCGAAACGTCTTCAAGAACTAAACTTTAAGTCCAGTTGATCCTTGAATACAACAGATATACCATGACCTGGATGAATAGAACCTTCACAAGCATACTCACAGAAGAATAGTTTTTGAGAGCAAGGAACTGATTGACAGCTGAAATATAAGAAGTTTTAGATTGGATATCTAAAGAATAGGGGGCAGATCAACAAAAAAAATGATACAGTGGTGATCATTATAGTTTCCAGTTATGGTCAATTTAAAAATAACACATTTTTCAGTATAGATGCCTTTTAAGTCCCTGTGTTATTATTCCGTTAGGATGTTCTCTTATTATTTCAACCTTAAACAAAGAGAATTAACTTTCTTCCAATACATCACTCACTCCCACTCCATCTATCACGGTCCGAGACACCATCATTAGACCTTCTACAGAAGTTTCCAGACTCTGATTCATGTTTGATTCTATTTCTGCGTTAGCCATATTTTCAATCTCTTTGTAAAACCCACCTGGAACCATTGCCAGAGAACTCCCTTCTTTCACCATTATATTTTCAAAACTGTAATAGGCTTACAAATTATTCCACTCTAGACTATCAGAGGTTTCCATTTTGCCAGCCTTCCTCATATCCTACTCCACCCTATTCACAGAGGTGGTAGAAGCAGTTTCAATGAAATGTAGGCTAATTTTGTAACATCATTGATCTTAAAGATACATTGAAGACAGTGAGGGGCTGATGCAATAAGATGTGGAAAATGTAATCCATGTTATTCATTTTCAGCAGCCAATTAGATGTTAGCTTTTTACTCGGGTTACTGCAGTTTGATAACATCTACTGTAAATAGTGGCTGCATGTAATAGCACAGACAAGCTTTAGCACTTTATATTGCACCACCCCAAAAATGTTGTTTTTTTTTATGACAGCTACTTTTAAAAAACAATCGAACCCAGAACATTGATAGCACTTGCCCAACATACTTATGCTCCTTCATTACCATAGCTATCTGCATAGCCACAATCACAGGTGTGGCTGCCAGTCTGGGCCTGTTTGCAACTTCCAGGCAAACAGAGGCTGGGAGCAGATGCCTTCTGGGAAGTGTAAGTATGTTTCTGGGGCTTGTTTTACAATTCTAACTTGGGTGATTTGTAAAACAATTTTTTTTTTAATTTTTGTGGTGGACATACCCTTAATATATATCTGGTAATATTTCTGGTTCATTGATGCTTTTTGAATATTTATTGCAATTTTAATGTAAGGGTGTGTAATAGTTTAGATCCATTTTATTAAATCAATTGATCAGGTTATGATTAAAATAAAAAAAATAACTAATTAAATCAATTATCAAGCCTGAGACAATCAATTAATATTAAAGGGCATGTCCACCCCAAAACTACATTTTAACCCACTACTGGCCCCACTGTGCTGTGTTGTGCATAGTGTTGATAAATCCTTACCTTACATCCCAGCTCCAATGGCTTCCCTGTTATGCCCTTCCAAAGTCCAAAAAAGTAAAGACCAGGAGCCTAGCTGTTCCCATTCTGTATCTGCCTCCTGTCTCTCTTCTGGGAGAATTTTGCCATGCGCAGTGCAGCCCTCCCCCCTCCCTCCCATTTCTCCCTACCCCTATCTCCAAATACATTTCTGTAGTGTAGGGCTCCCTTTTCCCCACCCCCAACCGCTATAGTAATTTGCAGAAAAACTTAGCCAATCTATACTTCCTGTACCTTTTCCCCCAACGTTCTGTACAGCCGAAAGCCGCGTCATATTGGCTGCCTCTCAGCCATATGAACACGGCTGCCTGCCGGCCCCCTCTTGCAGTTTCATGCAAGCAGAGGGCCGTGAAGATCGCTAGGTGAAACAGGCAGTAAGTATAGATCGGCTAAGTTTTTCTGCAAATAACTAGCGATTAACATAAATATAAAATATTGATTTTGGGGTGGACTGCCCTGTAAAGATTCTACCATGTGGACCATTTAATAAAGGACAAGGATGGTTATGCCGAGAGGGTAAATGGTGGGAGTTAGGTAGATAACTGTCTATGTAACCTTAAATACTATGTTATTATGTATACTTGCTCCAAACTCATGTAAGTTTTTTTGTAGGGGGTGGGGAATATTTGCTGTGACTTGCTGACATAGGGAATACTGGAACTCACTCGGGTGAATTGCTCGTTACTTGATCTGATTGAAGTATAATACATCAGAATACCCAGCTTCTGTGATTCCTAATTTAGATGGTTTAATTATTAAGGGTAACAAATCCTCTATACGGCTGCATATGTTATTTATTTATATTATTTCATAATTGATTCATTTTTATTTGCTGCACTACTCACTAATGTCTGTGCAGAGTGTATGACTAGTAGTGTGGTCCCAGAAGCGAGCTCTGATTCTCTATTAGTGGCCCAAGCACAGCTCAATCTACCCATGGTCTACTAATGCTGCTGATTAGGATTTTGATTTTTTGGATAAAGTAACCAGGGGTAAAGACAGAGCAGTTTAGGTCCTCCCCTGTTACAATTTTGGTATGGAATGGGAAAATGTGAGCACTTGTCATTTAATCTCTCCAAAATTAAAGGAATATATTCCTGCAAAGTGAACTTTTCCTTAATACATTGATTGAAGATCAGGAGGTTAAGGAGCTTCCATTCTCCAATAGGCCTGTGGATGCCAGATTCTTAATTAGTGGATGTCACATCCAGATTCTCCATGGGGAAACAGAGCAAATCTTTAAAGCAATAGTTCACTGCAAAAATGAACTTATCCTTTAATGCATTGATTGAAGACTGGGAGGTTAAGGACCTTACCTTCCATTCTTCAATTAATGCCTGTAGAGCCAGGAATGAAGATAGAAGACACTTACCTTTCACGCGATCCACCGCTATCACACTGACAGGTCCCGACTGCTTCCTGGTTCTCATTAACTACAGCGCGCATGCGCAATAATGCGTGCTATAGTTAATCAGAACTAGGAAGCAGTCGGGAATTTCAGTGTAACATCGGAGGATCGCACGAAAGGTAAGTTTTCTTCTATCTTCATTCCTGGCTCTACAGGCATTATTTGAAGAACGGAAGTAAGGTCCTTAACCTCCCAGATATGGCATACCGTTTGATTCAGGACATTTGGGAGATTGATATTTAGTAACTTTTTTTTACATTCCATGAGGTTTTGGCATGATTTCTACCTTTTGAAGTTGTTTTTTGTTCGTTTTTTCAGACAAATGCGAACTTCTACGAAGAACTGCGCCCACACCATTGATGGTATGAATGAACAAACTACGGTGTTACATAGCTGAATGTGTGTAAATTTCAGGAATATGTAGTTTGTGGGGGTTATTTCTAAGTTACGGGGGTGTTTTGTGGAAAAAACTGCAGACTGTCAAATTCAGAGTTGGCTAAATATTTTCGCAGTTTCTGAGCCATCGTGCATTGTCTCACTTTGTGGCTTTTCGCTTCCACGTCCGCGTGGTTAACCACACATATGGCATACCGTTTGATTCAGGACATTTGGGAGATTGATATTTAGTAACTTTACATTCCATGGGGTTTTGGCATGATTTCTACCTTTTTGAATGTTGTTTGATGTTCATTTTTTTTGAAAATCTGGTAAAAGTGCAAACTTCTACGAAGAACTGCGCCCACACCATTGATGGTATGAATGAACGAACTACAGAGTTACATAGCTGAAGGTGTGTAGATTTCAGGAATATATAGTTTGTGGGGGGTATTTCTGAGTTGGGGGGGTGTTTTATTGAAAAACTGCAGACAGTTCAAATACAAAACTGGCTTTTTTTTTGCTGCTACTGACATTTGGCACTGGTCACGCTCTGGGTAAGTTGGTAGCCATGTCTCTGGGTACACTCATGAATGTGGCATACCGTTTTATTCGGGAGGGGTTAGGCTTTCATATTTGAGATGCGTTTGAACTTTCCTCCACAGATTTTAGCTGAAATTCACATTTGATTTTGTCTCTGATTTTACAGTTGAGGAAAAAAAAGGAAAATGTGAGAGTATAACTTACAATTGGACGAAGAGCTGCGTCCGGGTATCTACATTTTGATCAAAACTAACCTCACTCGTAAAATCCTGCGGGTGTGTAGTTTCTAAAAATATCTCACTTGTGGGGATATTTTAGTTAATTTGGTGGATATTCTATGTTAGCTGTCAGTAGTGGTTATACATTTTAATTTGGTGTAATATTCTTGAAGGTGCAGTTTTAGTTTGGGGGGGTCTCCTGTACAGGAAAAGGCGGGTACCTACATATATATGGTATGGCTGTACTCGGGAGTATCTGAGCTTTTAGAAACAGTAAGATTTTTGTGTGTAACCTTAAGATAACTATAAGTAAAAATGGGAAAAATCCATGAAAATTTGCAAATTTTTCTTTTTTTTTTTACATATTTTACCCATAATTCCAGTGAAATTTCCAGAAAAGTTACAAAATTCTGTTACCATGTTAAAGTACACTTTGTGCTGAAAAAAACAATGTATAATATTCCTGATTTACTGCAAGGTTTCCTACTGTAAAATTAGTCTAAAGCGATTAAGGGCAAAATCCTGAAAATTCTTCTGGCAGTTAACGCAAAAAACAATGAAATTCTCCTGGCAGTGAAAGGGTTAATGTGCCATTTTGCTTAACATGTTTCCGCTTAGTATTGGGCCGTCATCAGAACGGCCCGACACTGGGCGGAAACATGTTAAGCAAAATGGCCACAATAAATCAGACAGACGGTTTGGTTTTGTGAAATCCTGGGAGTTGCCATCCTTATATACTTAATTTGGATCAAGCACCGTAGAGCTCAACAGTAGGAGAATGCACTGTTATGTAATCAGCTATATCACATCCTGATCTTGGTATATACTCCCTCACATATCCTGAAAAAGTTAAGAATAGTACAAAGAAAATTTCTGCCCTACAGTACGTATATTATGTTATTTCTAAGTTACGGGGGTTTTTGTGGAAAAACTGCAGACTGTCAAATTCAGAGTTGGCTAAATATTTTCGCAGTTTCTGAGCCATCGTGCATTGTCTCACTTTGTGGCTTTTCGCTTCCACGTCCGCGTGGTTAACCACACATATGGCATATACCGTTTGATTCAGGACATTGGGAGATTGATATTTAGTAACTTTTACATTCCATGAGGTTTTGGCATGATTTCTACCTTTTTGAATGTTGTTTGATGTTCATTTTTTTGAAAATCTGGTAAAAGTGCAAACTTCTACGAAGAACTGCGCCCACACCATTGATGGTATGAATGAACGAACTACAGGTTACATAGCTGAGGTGTGTAGATTTCAGGAATATATAGTTTGTGGGGGGTATTTCTGAGTTGGGGGGTGTTTTTGAAAAACTGCAGACGTTCAAATACAAAACTGGCTTTTTTTTTTTTGCTGCTCTACTGACATTTGGCACTGGTCACGCTCTGGGTAGTTGGTAGCCATGTCTCTGGGTACACCATGAATGTGGCATACCGTTTTATTCGGGAGGGGTTGGCTTTCATATTTGAGATGCGTTTGAACTTTCCTCCACAGATTTTTTAGCTGAAATTCACATTTGATTTTGTCTCTGATTTTACAGTTGAGGAAAAAAAAGGAAAATGTAGAGATAACTTACAATTGGACGAAGAGCTGCGTCCGGGTATCTATTTGATCAAAACTACCTCACTCTAAAATCTGGGGGTGTGTAGTTTCTAAAATATCTCACTTGTGGGATATTTTAGTTAATTTGGTGGATATTCTATGTTAGCTGTCAGTAGTGGTTATAACATTTTAATTTGGTGTAATATTCTTGAAGGTGCAGTTTTGTTTGGGGGGGTCTCTCTTACAGGAAAGCGGGGGTACCTACATATATCTGTATCGTTGTACTCGGGAGTATCAAGCTTTTAGAAACAGTAAGATTTTTGTGTGTAACCTTAAGATAACTATAAGTAAAAATGGGAAAAACCATGAAAATTTGCAAATTTTTCTTTTTTTTTACATATTTTACCCATAATTCCAGTAAATTTCCAGAAAAGTTACACAAATCTGTTACCATGTTAAAGTACACTTTGTGCTGAAAAAACAATGTATAATATTCCTGATTTACTGCAAGGTTTCCTACTGTAAAATTAGTCTAAAGTGATTAGAGGCAAAATCCTGAAAATTCTTCTGGCAGTTAACGCAAAAAAAAAATGAAATTCTCCTGCAGTGAACGGTTAATGTGCCATTTTGCTTAACATGTTTCCGCTAGTATTGGGCCTCATCAGAACGGCCCGACACTGGGCGGAAACATGTTAGCAAAATGGCACAATAAAGCCGAACGGTTTGTTTTGTGAAATCCTGGGATGCATCTATATACTTATCTGGACAGCACCGAGAGTCTAAAGCAGTAGGAGAATGCACTTTATGTATCAAGCTATATACACATCCTATCTTTGGTATAACTCCCTCACATATCCTGAAAAAGTTAAGAATAGTAAAAGAAAATTTTCAGCATACAGTATATTATGTACTACTTTAAAGGACTCAATGACCTGACTCTGAACACATACATCTCACTGTTCATATTCTTTTCCTTTCCAAAGCTTTTCTGTTACATAAGAATATATTGATAATATCCTGATCTCAGGAATGGAATGGTATCCTAGGTAACCAAGTCATTCTTTTTGTAACTGTTGACCTCAATACATGGGGATCTTCACTACAATCGTGTGGAAAACACTGCACACTGATAACTAAATCACACGGGTTTACCTGTGTCCTTTAACAATCAGAAATCTAACGGAAAAAAAAAAGGGTTAGCAAATCCACTTATGGTATATCACCCTTCTCTGAACCCATAACTTATTATGGCACATTTACTCTCAGTTTACATAATTATCCACACTCAAAACAAATAATAATGGTATCAAAATAATATTTAAAATTTTAGAATTTATGGTACTCTGTGAGATACTTTTATTTCTCTCTAAGGGCCATGTCAAGAATTCATTTTATTTTACTGAAGGGAATAAAACTATTTATTCCTATCATTTCTGGTTTTCAGTATTAAGGATATATCCTAAAAATTAAAGCAGCGTTTAAAAGATTGATATGCTTAAATAATCAATACTATTCTTGCAATGGCCAAACAAATGACTCTATCTAACAAAACATCTCATATGTATCTGATTCGGGACTGCCGAAGGTTTTGCATACAGCATGAATAAACTGCTCCCTGTTGTCTAATTAAATACACCTGTTATGGGACTGGACTGCTACGATTTAGCAAAGCTCTGCAGAACGCGGTTAAAAAACTGTTATGATTTCAATGGAAATGTTAAAATGTATGAATAGAATTCATTTAACAAGCCCTAAAAATAAATGCCTGACATATAGAACCTAGAGCAATCTTTTATGCAAGCCTATACGCAAATGTTGCATAGATGTATTCATTTTTGCTCTAAAGATGCTGTATTAAAAGTGATTTAAAGGATGCCATTTGAAACTGCAGATACCCACATTTGTCTAATTTTTCCCTTAAAAAAACGAGATGCATACTGTGCAATTTACAAAGGGGGGGGGTAGTATTATTGTTATTGTGGGTTTATATAGCGCCAACATCTTCCGTAGTGTATCTGTTGTATTCGTAAGATCAACTGGACTTAAAGTTAGTTCAGAACTAAACTTTAAGTCCAGTTGATCTAACTGAATACAACAGATATACCATGAAATGGATGAATGAGAACCTTCACATATTCTGTAGCACTTCACAATTACATGTATACTTCACTCAGGTCCTGTCCTAAGAGCTTACAATCTAAGCACATTTATTTGACACATACAACCTATCAGTATGTCTTTAGGATGTGGGAAACCGGACTGGGCCCGAGGAAAACCACGCAAGCACAAGGAGAACATACAAAATCAGTGCAGATGTGTCCAAGGGTGGATTCATACTCTTCAGTGTTGCAAGGCCACCGTGCTGCCCTAGATTGCTCTATAAAATGAAATGTGAAGTTTCACATATCTAAATACAGTCTTAAGCTTGGTACACACAATGAAATATTTTGGTACAATTGACCGATAGTTCAGTGTATTGGACGAAAAGGACGATCGGATATGGTGGAAAACCTTGTCCAACGATTGTGCGGTCCTCTATTCACACCGCACATGGGTCACAGTAACTGTCGGACGCGGTTGCTTTGCCGTGACCGACAGTCCTTCCTCCTCGCCGACTGGTCGAAAGTATCGAACGGTCAGTCAGGAGGAAATCGTTAGGTGTGTACCTAGCTTAAGTCTGAATTGGCCGTTTAAGGTTAAATGCACTGGGCGGGTGTGCTTTTATTTATACAATGGTACTGCCAGTAAAGTGGAGAGTCTAAATGGAACATGTAAGGAGAAGAAATATAGAATTTTACTCTTTGCTTGTGGAAGCTGTGTGACTAACGCAAAAGTTAACCATGCAGTCACGGAAGCACTGTTATATACATTTAGCAGTGAATCATTGTGGCACTTTTTAATGGTAGCTAATGGTAAGTACCGAAAGCCACGTGTAGCTGTGTGTATAAACCAATGAAAAGAAACCAAGCCTAAATAGAGGTGGGGGGGTCCAACACCAACTGTCTGCCATGTACAATGCTGTTTTGACACCTTACTCTGGGCGTTCCTATAACACCTCTTAGCCACTATCTAATCACACCTTAACACCTGGCTTTGACATGCTAATTGGGATTTTCCAGGGTACATAATTGCCACAGATTCTTGTACAAGTCATTCTGAATTGAGAATGCCAGTCAGATGCGAGTGAAACGTCTTCAAGAAACTACATTTCAAGTCCAGTTGATCTAATTGAATACAACAGATATACCATGACCTGGATGAATGAGAACCTTCACAAGCATATTTCAAATGTTAAATAAAATCTGATTGGTTGGGGCAAAAAAGCACCATTTTAATGATAAGAACTTTTATTGAATCTCCCTGATTGTATTTTAATGTGTTACAAAAAACAAATTTGACTAGGGTGAACACAAACCTGAACCTGGTTCTGAAGTGGATTTAATTGGTCCACTCAGAACGCAAATTTTGTGATTTACAAATTTTTGGATTTTTCCAAACTGCGGAAATGTTTTTGATAATTATCAACAATCAAACATTTTCTAATGTAAAAATATATAAAAAAATATTCGATATTTATAGAAATTTTCGAATTTCCAAAATTAAAATTTTCAAAATTTTGAGAAATCTCGAAAATACTATGGGGAATTCCAACAGGATGTGCATGAAGTTTCGTTCTGGACTGACAGTGTTTTTTAAAAGATTTTGGGTCATTTATCAGTACGTTTCCCAGACAATTTCTCAGAGCCATTACAGTAATTACCATGTGTTTTATACCTTAATTTAAGCAGAAACTAATTGGAATCATTAACTTCATTGGGTTTGCTGCAGATTTTTAGATTTTTAAGAAAATCCACAAATCTGTAAGCAAAAGGGATGTTTAATGAGCTCAGCAATCCTAGTTTAGCACTATGTGACTCTTAAAAAAAAATAGTCCTTTCGAAAAAAAAAAAAAGCACACTATTTGAAAGTTACTGTATATCAGAAATGAAGTAAAAGATGTTTTTGACGAGATACCAATAAGCCAAAAGTAATAAACCAGTTTTCTATCTTTTATCACAATAGAGCAAC
The DNA here is from genome assembly GCA_019447015.1 of Hymenochirus boettgeri. Lineage (NCBI taxonomy): Eukaryota > Metazoa > Chordata > Amphibia > Anura > Pipidae > Hymenochirus > Hymenochirus boettgeri. The sequence continues at coordinate 202,127,796 of CM033475.1, read as the reverse complement.
CTAGTATTGAAAGAATAGATTGTTGAAGCAAAAATCTGATCAGTACAGTGGATATGATACTAAACAAATTTTTATGTAAGTTATTAAAATAAGTGTTGAAACTGGATTCAATTTGAATTTTTTGGTAATGCTGGCAGAACAAAACTCACTAGATTCGTTCTGTTAAAAATGTAGGCTGATGCAATTTCTGTTTGAAATCTCTGTGGCTGCTTATCCTATAAATGGGTCTGTGCTAATCTGAATTGGATGTAACATTCTAATAAATTAACATATGTAGTTTAGCAAACAGTGCCAGGCAGAAACCGCTAGAGCCTATCAATTGTGAAATGTGCAATGCAGTTTGTATTCGTATACAAAAAGACCTCTAGGAAACTGAGAAAAGAGTGGTTGGAGAGAAAGCAATAACCTGATTAAAAGGAATGGAGAAGCTTGAATGTAAAGTCAGATTAGAAAAGTTAGCGTTTTCACACTGGATAAGAGGCACTTATGCTGTTATTTATTGTATAATAAACTCCCCGCTGCATTGTTCTACCAATAGGTCATATTTGAGTACACGTGTCCTTCCTTTAAAGGAAATCTTCACCCAAAAAACTACTTGGGCCTATTGCTAGATTAATTAAAATGAGTTGTCGCTCAACTTTCTATTTTTAAAGATATTTGCAGAAAAAATATATGCTGTTTGTAATGAGTCCCAGCCCTCTACAGTACTGGCCATCACACTTCTATCGCTAAAACACATATCATTAATGAAAAAGGTGAGAGAAAAAAAATTATCTTAAATTACTACTTTCATCAGTTAATCCCACTGAAAGCCTCATTCTGTACCACCTCCCCTACAAGGTTGTCATATTTACTGATCTTTAGGGCAAGGCCACACTGCAATGCAAATGGCTGCGCTAGCACAATCACTAGGATTGCACTTATGCGATTTCCATGCGTTGCAACGTGGTTTTGGGCTTGTGATTCCCAATTCTAATTATGGAAGTTTATGCAATTTGAGATTAAAAAAGTGATTGAAACAGAATCGGAATCGCAATGCAACGTATTGGAAATTGCAGGAAGTTTTTGCATTTCCGCGATTTCCATTAAGTAAAAAAACACGTAGGTGTGCCCTAGCCCTGAGAGTGTGATTCATTGCTAGGAAAAAAACTAACTGAAACAAAACACAGCATTTTCTACAAATCTCAGGAGTAATGCTCACAGAACACAGAGACAACTTATTTAATTAACTATAAGAGTGCTAAAGCTCTTTCTCTGGATTAAAGATTTCCTTTAAGATTTATAATTAATAATTCTGGTGAGGTTTTTTTTTGCCTTCTCTGGATTAACAGTAGGCGTGGCAAGTGTGGGTTTTGTTGAGTAGGTTGGACTGGATGGACATATGTCTTTATTCAACCTCAAATACCATACTACTATATGACTGCTTTAAAAAGCCTGCCATTCTCTCTGTATAAATAAAAGCAATATCAGGGATATTGTAAATAAAAGGTTCTTATCGTTAAAAAATGGCGCTAATTTTGCCCCAAACATCAGATGTTAGCTTTCAAATGGCACTATTTTAAAGGATAAGAACTATATTAAATAGCCCTGTTAAATCAAATTATTTTAGCCTAGCTAAAAATTTCAAGGGTTAGCTTTTCCTACTCTATCTAGCTTCCTTTACAAGTATTTTATCACCTGAGCACATGACATTCTTTGGTTGGAGACACATCCCAAGAGGCTTGGTCAAGCACCATTATACAACACAATAATATATATAATGGGATAATATACACATTAAAGAGTGCACAAATAAATATCGTATGCAACAAAATACAATAGAAAGCCTAGTGGCAGCAGGGTTTCAAAATATGGCCTTGTCATAAACTAATTGTTTTTATTCATCCAGAGAGAAGGGCAAGTTTTTAAAGCAGCATTATAAAGGGAATAAAAATAAATTTGAATTGATGGCACTACGCTTCTATTTTGTATGTAACAAACAAGAAGTCTGCTTTGCCTACTCTGTCCTTGTCTGATAAACTAAGAGCATTAATAGGATAACAGAGCATTTAACTTTAATTTTTCTTGTCTGGAATTTAAACTCGGTTGTTGATCTGGTGAAAGAGATCTCATACTGAGTTACTGGTAATTTGTACTAAATGGACCATTTGGTGCTGTGTCATGTGGTGAAAAAACCATTCAAGGTTGTACTTCTTCAAAGCATAACTATTGCTTGGGAAAAGAAAATCTTGTTCTATATACAGCTACTTTCTTTAAGATAGTTCAATGTGTTTTCTTAATTTTGTATATTAGAATTTACATATGGCATATACATTTATTGTACAAATAATTATACAAAATAGTGATCATTTTTTAAGTGTACCATGTACATACCATGCAACATACATCAATGGGTCAATTTCATCCTTTTCGACTGTTTACCTAAAATAGTGTTTTTTCAACCACCATAATGGATACTATCTGTAATTACCCTTTATAAATACCACCCCTGTTAACACATAGTCTGCAGCCTTCTTCACAAGTGAGAACAACGTGAGTTTTTAGACTGCTCTGCCTAGATTACAGAGAGGTTACTTGTCAACCACTTGTCCAAGCTCTGGCCTGGGAAGGGGAAGGGGACTAGAGAAAATACTGAGTTTCTGCTACTGTGCTCTCTGTCTGTCTTCTCTCTTTATCACACTTTCTTTTTGTTTTTACTTTGGTATTCTTATTTAATAAATAGAGTAATATAGAGTTCACTTTTACTAAATAGTTATGTGAGCTATGGCTTACCAAAAGTCTGACCAATACTTCATTCATTGACAGTGAGAAGCCGCCATTCATCTCAGAGTTTGGGTAAAAAAAAAAATCATAATTCATTTCTGAGATTTTGCTTTTCAGCATCAAAAGTTCGTCCATCAAAGGCTCATTGCATATTCTGAGTTTCAGCTTAAGGTTGTTTAGTTTATGTTGCTGCACTTGCCATATCATTATTTGATGACATATGACATCTGCATGTGAACGCATGCCAGTGTGGCCATTATAGCTCTTCTGATAATGTGGCTAAAGCTGGGATAATGTGGCTAAAGCTGGGTACACACAATGAGATATTTCGTGTCCGATCGACCGATAGTTCAGTGTATCGGTCGATCGGACCGAATTATCGCATCCGAATGTCCCCAGTCCGATCGACCCGTTCGTCCGAATTGGACGAAAGGACGATCGGATCATGGTGGAGAAACCTCGTCCGATCGTGCGGTCCTATCGTGCGGTCCGCGGTAACTATCGGATGCGGTTGCTTTTGCCGTGACCAACAGTCCTTCCTTCTGGCCGACCAGTCGAAAGTATAGAACGGTCGGTCAGGAGGAAAAAATCGGTAGGTGTGTACTTAGCTTAAAGGTTGCTGTTTCATCAGATCGGTAACAGATTGTATCCAGTGCTATTCTGAGCTTTATTCTGATTTCTGATAACCATTGCTAACCCGCTTTGTTCTGGACTTCTTAATCTACACCACTGGCCCTGACCGTTGCCTAGTATACTCACTCTGCCTCTCAGCTTACCAATCTACCATTTAGAGGTACATCTCTGTCTCTAATAATTTCTTATTCACTGCCCTCATCCATGATTCTGTGACCTGCCCTGACTACAATATTGCTTAACTTGGTAATTATCTACCTTCAGCTTCCATCTACCATTTAGAGATACTACCTCTGTCTTTTAATCATTTCTGAAACCTGCCCTCATCCTGATTCTGTGACTTGTGACCTCACTGCAATATTGCTTATCTCGGTTAACACCTAACTCTCAGCTTAACATCTACCATTTAGAGGCGTTGTCCTTCTCTCCAGTGGCCTTCCCTCTACTCGACCAGTCAATTTTTTGGGAACCATAAATTCCTCACAGTTGCAACATCAACATCATTAGGGTTCTGGTGAAAACCGTTAGACCATGTAGAATCTGGGTTGGGGTTCTGAACTTCAGTACAATCTCTACAGAATCATTTTTTTATAATCCGTGCTACAGCAAACCCATCTTTTTATTTTTTTAAACATTTCTTACGATTTTTACTAAAAGAAACAATGAACAAACAGTCTTTAAAAACATCTTTCACATCATTTCCTTTTTGAAGAAATTTACTTAGCTTTTGTCCCACAGGAGTCTGACCTATTTAGAGGCCTCTGTAACATTGTAACTAAGAAATACTGCATGTGATTAGAGATGTACGTGGGTTCTAATAGAACCCAGTTTCGAATCGAATCCGAGGGTTTCGAAGTCCCAACGAAACTTTTGGAACTCCGAATTTACGAAACCCGTAATTTTCTGAGTTTTCGATTTTACAGAAAATTCGATGGTTATGGAAATCGAAAGTAGATAATTATCAAAAACTCGAAAGTAGATGATTATCGAAAATCGAAAGTTAGAACGGTTTTCGAAAAATCCAACATCAAACTTTCAAAATTACTGAAAATTTCAATTATTCAAAAACGAAACGAAACTCAACAGTTTCGAACATCTCTACATGGTGATCCAGAAAGGTCATTTTTATGTGGTGAAATACAGCTGTTCACCAATCTTTGGTAGTAAAATATCTACTATTCAACCAATCCCTTGGGCCCCCTAGAAGCTGTACTGAATTTCCATTACTGTATAGTCACAATTCATCCCACTAAACACCCCATATCTGCAAACGAAAAAATTTTATAATGCAGACAATCATGGAATCTAATTGTTTCTCTTATAAACTGGACCCCATTTACTTAATGTTTAAGCTTAATAGATATGACTTATGATACAAACTTGTTGCAGAAACCATTATTAAAAAAATGACTATTAACAAAATGTGGGACTTGTTTAACAAAGGTGCAAAATGTTACAAAATGTTAAACCTTTCCTACGACATGATCAACAGGAAGGCAAAAAATCCAGCTGAAAGAGGGGGGGGGGGGATTCCTTCCTGATTCCAACGGAAATCGGAAAAGATCCCTCGAGCAACCAGATCTACAGTATATGTATTAATACCATAATTCTCAATATTTTAGTTTTAGAACTTATCCAGGCCATTTTAAAAGCTATTCAATAAACTTGTCATCACACCATTCTCTGGAAGACAGATCCAATCACAGTTATCACCGTCTCACTGTAAAGAAACCTCTCCTAACCTGAAATGAAACTTTTTTCTTCCAACCTAAAAGGATGTCCCTGAGTCCTCTGATATGACCTGTTCTGACAAAGAGAGTTTATTGTATGGCCCATTAATATATTTGTATAAGGTTATCATATCCCCACGCTAACTTTGCTTCTCCAATGTAAACAGGCCTAACTGTCTAATCTGCCGTATATTGAAGCCCTTCCACTCCCCTTATTATTTAGTTGCCCTTCTCTGAACTACTTCCATTCCAGATGTCCTTTTGTATATGGGATTCCAAAACTGCACCACTATACCAAATGAGACCTTACCAGTGCCTTGTTAAAGAGGGAGAATATATATTTTTTTTCTCTCTTGAATCTATTCCCTCTTTATTACAAGACATATCTTGCTAGTTCTAGCCGTGGCTGTCTGGCATTGTTTGCTACAGCTAAGTTGTATCTACCAACGAACCCCAAATCTTTTCCATTACAGATTCACTTAACAGAGTTAAAAGAGTAATTTATGTGTAGGTGGCACAGGGATTATAAATCCCAAATGCATCACCTTACATTTATCAACATTGAATCTCATTGCCATCTGCTTGCCACTTGCACTCATTTGAAGTTTTCCAAAGCTTCATGTTGCCCATGCATTGAACTGCAGGAATAATCAGGTGTTATCTAACTACAGAAGCTATAATCTGATGTGTTGCAGCAGATTTGATGGTTTTCCCTGTTATAGTTCTCTATTGATGCCAATCTAGCTGTAACTACTGCACCTAATTCTAGATTATCTGGGTAGTTTTGAACAATTAACAAAGCAATATGTGTAACATGAAGATTATTGGCACAATTTCTGTCATTCCAAAGTATGTCCCAAATGATCACTAATTATGGACAGTTAATACCCTCAGGTGTTTTGTAATATGTTTTAATACAATTACCTTACAGGGTAAAAGAATAACAGAGTATTTGACTGCTCATTTTTAGAGTAGGAAACCCAAGCAAATGACAACTATTCCTTTAGTGGCAATGAAGAACAAATATGTGAAAATGTTCAATGTCATTGCTGCGTATTCATAAAATGGTGCTTATCATCTAACAGTTAAAATTTCCAATATATATAACGAATGAACAGTGATGAAATGATCCGTGATTGCTATACTGATAACCATTAAGAGTTATTAAGGCATAAAACCCTGTTCTGAGTGGTTAACCGTTCACCTCCCTATAAAATAGTTTGTGTCACTTGAATGGTAATCTTCCACATAAGTGATACGGTATATATATATTGTTGATTGGAACCTATAATAGGGCATTTAAAGATCAAAAAGTAAAATAACAACAAAAAAAAAGCTGCATTTTTTTTATCCTTATCAGAGTCAATGCAGTCTGAAAAGGAAATCATTGATTTATCCTGACAAGCAAATATTAAAGCTTGCCTAGTTTTGTTCAAGGTAAAGAGAACAGTTGAGCATGAAAGATGACAAATACAATGTGAATGGAATGCTAAAGCCCTAATACAAAATATTAGGAAATGTGTCGATACTACTCTGGTAACATTAGAATTATAGTAGCCAATATGTTATACACTACTGACATGAAGTTGCTATATGTCCATAAATAACTAATAGCACTATGCTAAAACAAATGTACATAGTCAGAGCACTTCTAGGGTTTTTGCTGCCTGAGCCAAAACTTTTTATTTCTGCCTCTTCTCGCACCACCGCTATGTTATGTGAGTGTGGTTTGGCATGGGCGTGGCTTACTTTTACGATTTTGATCTTCCCATCACGTGGGTATTTAAACAGTTCCTCAGAAAAGTCATTAGCAATATGTAAATTACTAGAACAGATATTACATCCTTCTCAAACAGCTTGTGATGCCACTACCATATTGCTCAAATCAAATAACTTATTTATACCCTGTGCTATACATGATGGTTCAACTGTTACAATACATTAGAAATTCAATACTTTCTGTTGTATAAAGATTTAAGCCAAAATATTTGCCTGCCACCATGCCAAGAGTAGACTCTTTCAGGCAGGCCCTAACTAAACTAACTATCTAACCTAGCCCTAACAAACAACTAAAGCTAACTTAACCATATAAAGGATTTTAAACAACTATCTGTTACGGGGAAAACTTTTTTTCCCTTGACCGATGCAGGGATTCCGTCTGAGACAAATGTCTCAATCTGCCTCATGGTAGATGTGCCTTGTAACATGTTAAAAACATGTTGTGAAACACCTAAAGCAAACATCTAAAAGTCACACTTGCAATAGTCCCTCATGCAGCTGCAACAACGTAATCATTTAAACGATAAGGCACTTTTGCACCAGCCAAGTAGCAGGCATTCAAAATCAAGCAACTGTTAAGATACTAATAATTGCAATATTTGTTAGATAGCAACAGCATTGCAGCTTTCCCTAAACAGCCCCCATTCACTTGTTGCTAGGATTGTTTGGGTATCTATTTATAATTGTAAAAAGAAAACCACAAACTTCTCTAGTTCAAAATCAGGTGAGGCAGTGACAATGAGCACATCTGTTCTAGACTTTGCACTCTTTACAATTTGGAATACAAACGCATTCGGACTGAAGTATATTCCAGATGGTCTGTTCTAATTAAATAATTCATTAGGGCCTCATTTTTACTGCAGGAAAAGAAGAGGATAAGTTGCTGAAATCGCTGAACATGATCTTTGTGAAATTTCTACTGCATTTAATTGCTTGATTAACCTGGGAAATGTCATGTTAAGAACTAGTAAGATTTGTTAATCTTTTACACAAATCTCTAGATTCGAAGTGTTTCAGGAAAATTAAAATCTAAAAACTTATATTAAAGTTTTCAACAGAAGAACTGATTTATTTTAATCAAATTTAAATATTAGACCTAAAAACATTCATCATAGTTTTACAACTGAGGACGTGGACAGCATCATACTCACAGTAAAAATAATTCTATTCCAAATTTTAAAATAAAAATAACAAAAGTTATTATCATGTTGGCTTTTTCGTGTGTCTAAAGGTTGAAGATTTTGGCAATCATTTTGAAATTAAAAAATAACACAAGTGGTAATATAGGTGATACCTTTATGGCTAACTAAAATAATCATATGCAATCTTTCAGTACATTTTTTATTTATTTTCCTTTTTCTTTTATATCAGTGAAAGGGAATTGAAATGTTCTGAACGCGTGCTTGATTATCTTAGTTAGGTCAATAAAGGTATCACCTATATACCACTTGTTATTTTTTATTCAAATGATTGCCACAAATCTTCAAACCTTAGACACGAAAAAGCCAACATGATTCATTCTCAAGAGAAAAATGGCATTCATGGTCAGAAAAACAAAAATAAATATTCTAAGAGAAGAAGAAAATAGAATGGCCTATAACGAATGGCCAAAGAACCAGGTGGCCATCATTAGCTCACCACAGGCAACCAAAAAAAAGAATGAAAAATAATTTTATTTACTCACTAACCCTTAGTTTTGGGGGCAAAGCGTTAGGACACCTTTCCTCTTTCCCATTGTTTCCCTTCTATTGTGAGTATAACATGTTTTTGATTCTTCTCAATTCTTGTTTTATTAGCCTCTTAGTCCTAAAAGAGTAGAGAACAATCTAAAAATGTGGTTACTTCTGTGGGGTTTGAAAGTTCAGAGTTAAAGGGGTAAATGTGGTCTCAATTCTTCCAAACTAGGAATAATTATATTAAAAGACTCCATCACACCTTCAAAATAAACCCTAAATGGACATCTCTAGATTGTGAGAAGTTAGTTTGTTGGAAGGTTCGCAATGTAACTTTCCTGTTGAAACTCTTCCTGTTTTTAAGTCCATGTGACCCAGCTTGTAGTTCATGTGACCAGACCTGTCTGCATTAATAGGCTCACTTCTTCAACTGTCTAATTTTTCCCAGGTACTTTCCCTGATTTCCCACGCAATAAGTACGTCTTAACTGAGCAGCTTCTCTCCAGGGGACAAGGGCCGACAGAGGTCAGGTGATTCACTAACCCGATTGGAGGACAGGAAAGTTGAAATTCACCCAATGAATTCTCCACAGTGCTGAAGCCAGATATGTGATTGTGGCTAACTGTAAAGGATCTAATACTGCAGGCTTTATTTAACCCTAACTTGTTTTGAGGACCACAGTGCCCCTTTAATTATTAGTTAATAGTTCATTTTGGGTGCAAAAAAGAAACGGTTTGTCAATTTCAATTTGACCAGTAAACCAAGAAGCAGACCAACCAATCGCACATCACCACATTTGCATTATCAGCTTTTACAGCACGTTGTATTGTGAAAGAAGCCTTAGATTCATTTTTCTTTTCCCAGGTGAAGGAGTGGCAATCTGGTCTTTTGTTAATCCATGAGAGATCCTTAATAATGACAGTACTGTACTCTCGTCTAACATATTGTGTAAAGGGTTATCATACCGTATGCCTTTGCAAAGGTAAACAAACCCAACACTTTGATAATCTAAATTCACAACAGAAATTCACTGTTCTTTCTATCAGTTTAGTTGTCCTATTGGACAATAACTACTTTCTATGTGAGTTCAGTGATGTTTTAGAAATGTAGTGAGATGTTATCTCTAATAGGACATATTCCTTTCCAACTCTAGCAGACCATGGCGCGCAATCTTTATTTGTTTTATGTTTATATTTTTTATGTGTTTTCAATTTGACTCGTTCTATGACCTTGTAAACCGTGTGAGTAACAGTTACGTTTTAACTTTATTTGTGGGCTTGTGTGAGATAATGAAGGGCCTCCTGGCAATTTGCCTAATATAGAGAATTGCTTTTTTTCTTCTTTTAGATAATGTTTTCAGTTTTCGTTATCTCTGGGAAACAGACTGGTAGGTGTTTTTATGCAAATGTATGTTGTTGTTTTGATGAAACATCTCAAAACCTCCAGTAGAAAAAAGGAGCCAAATATCTCATGCACAAAGTCACTGGCAAGGGAGAAGGGAAAGGGGTTTTGTGTGCAGGTCACACGATGCTATTTAAGATGTTAAGGTTAATTGTTTGAAGTCAGCGTCGTGTTGTGTCATATTTTACATAGATTATGGAATTGCCTGTTTGCTATCCAGCATCAGAAATTGCCAGGTTGCTGAATCAGTATACGGCAATGCCAGGTTTCTGTGCAGTATCACAAATTCCCCTGTTTGTTGTACCATTATCAAGAAATCCCCTCTTTGTCTGTACCAATATCATAAAATGCCAGTTGCTGAAACTTTTTGTTTAACATGGAATTCCTAGTTTCTATGCTTAGAATACATGTAATGCCCAGTTTGTACTCCGACCCGAGTTAGGGGGCCGGAGGTCTGACATGGGCACCGCTCCCGCGGGATCTGGGAGTTGTATTGTGGCTATCTGGCTCCGCCTCCCTCCTGTGGCTCTGAGTGCGGATTCGGCCATGGCGACGCGTGGCATCACGACGCGCTCGCGCTTGGTCGTGGCTGGTCTCTCCCGCGAGAGCCGGGAGGATGACGCGAGCGGATGGATGTGCGAGGCTTCGTCCCGGGCCTATAAAAGGGGGGGTACAGACGTTATCAGTGCCATTTTGTAGATTGCTAACAGGAACGGAGAATTCTCTCTTCCTGATGCTCAGAGCAAAAACCAAGACAGGCTTTCTAGGTCAGGAATCGAGGGCAGTGAGGGTGGTCTGACGCTGACCAGATAGTGGGCGAGGTAAGGTCAGAGGATCAGCACGTTGAGTGGGCGTAGGGTGGTTCTGCAGGAATTTTGGAAGGGGGCACCACCGGCGTTGTTGCACACCCCCACGGTGGGGCTCGCCCCAGACTAATTTCCAGCCGGACCGGTGGTAGAAGGCCCGACGCCGCCCTACGACTCCCCGTCCGTATGAGTCACCAGTCCCCCATACTCCTACCGCAGACAACTCCAGTCCCCAACCACTCCTACCGCAGCAATAATTCGACAAAACGAACCGGAGCCTGAGTGGCTGTTTACAGAGGGCACTGCAAGTTGGGGACTGCTGCAGATTCAAGCCCGAATGTCCTTTGGCGTGGGGGCGGGCCCTCTGGGCCGCCAATTGTTTCAAAAGTCGCTCACAACGCCTAGGCGGGCGGAGAGGAGTAGACAGCCAGGACGCCAGTTGAACGTGCGGTGGCCATGGAACACTGGCTAGGAATGTAACGCGGAGGGAAGACGGCAGAGTCTAATAGGGAGGGGTTTAAGCAGGGTTTCCAGGATCCCCTTCCGTATCTAATCTCCCAAGTTTGCCCCCTAATTTGAAGTCGGCCAAGGGAGGCCCGGAATCATAGGGGGAAAGGTTATGGCGGAGGGTTAAGCTAGGGCACATCGCGGGTGTTGCCGAGCCACCCCTTTTACTAACCTCAGGATTTCCCTCTGGGTATAGTTCCACGAAGAAAAGTGGTAAATTCCGTTTACTCCACCACTTATCAATACTCCTATATATACAGTAGATATACATATATATATACACAAACACAGTATAAGTATATATCCACTTAAATCTTCAAATTAATATGAATAACACACAGTGATCATTAGTAAAAGAGTCAAGAAGAATTTCTTGTTTTGCTTAAATACACTTAACAAACACTACTGTGTTTCCTGTATATTTCCCTTGAAGACTGAAAAAAATGAATTTTAAAAAATCAAAAGTACCTGGGGTAGGTTCCTCCCAATATTGATTCATTGAGGAGCTACAGCAGATACAGTTTTCATCTGCCAGGTTAGTGCCTTGGGGCTTCCTGTATAGAGATGGCTGAACTTTCGAAAGTTCGAAAACGGACCTTAAAGTCAATGGGAGTCAAATAGTTTGAAAAGTTTGAATGAAATACAATTAAAATATCAATGGTAACTTAATGTAATGGCTGTAGGACCTGGGAAATGGTCTGGGGAACATGTTCGATATCCAGGACTTTCGAAAATCGATTTGACTCTCACACCCTCTTCTTTCGACTCTCTCGTTCGAACATTCGATAACTATCTCATGAACGACTCGGATTTGAGAATTCGATATTTACTCGTGTATTAGTATAATGACATTTTACTTGCATATTCGTTAATTCAATATTTACTCGCGCATAGGTTAATAGACATTTCACTCACGGATTACGATATTCGATATTTACTCACGTATTGGTATAATAGACATTTACCTCGCGGATTCGATATTCGATATTTACTTGTGTTAGGTATAATGCCATTTTACTCCGCGATTCGATATTTACTCGCTTAGTAATAAGACATTTACTCCACGGATTCATATTCGATATTACTCGCGTATAGGTATAATAGACATTTTACCGCGGATTCGATATTCGATTTTACTCGCTATTAGTATCAATAGATCATTTTACTCGCGGATTTCAGAAATTCAGTATTTACTCGATATAGGTATAAGACATTTTAATTGCGGATTCGAGTATTCGTATTTTCTCGTGTGAAGGTATAATAGACATTTTACTTGCGGATTCGAGAATTCGATATTTACTCGCGTATAGGTGTAATAGACATTTTACTCGCGGATTCCAGAATTCAGATTTACTCGCATATGGTATAATAGACATTTTAATTGCGGATTCGAGTATTCGATATTTTCTCGTGTGTAGGTAAAAACATTTAACTTGCGGATTCGAGAATTCGATATTACTCGCCTATAGTATAATAACATTTTACTTGCGGATTCGATATTCAATATTTACTCTCATTATTGGTATATAGACATTTTACTCGCATATTACATGCCTCAACGTTCTAACATTCAATAATTATCGAAAGTCCGAAAATATCGAAAATCCAGGTCGGGATAGTTCGAGTCTCGAAAAGTTTGGCTCAATACTCGGGTTCTAGTTTCTAGCCCGCCTCTACTCCTGTATTAAGATAGTGCTGAAGCACTTGGGAGCCTGGCAGAAGCATTTTTCTTCGTGCTGTCACTCTCATAAAATGATATTGGGAGGTAAAAATTACTAATCCTACCTCCCTGCCCTAGGTACTTTTCATTTTTTGAAAAAAAAATTAAGCACTTAGTTCTCCGTTAATCTTGATCATTTTGAAAGTATTTGTTAGAATGTTTGATGTGATCAATCTATTTAACAACGACCATTCTATTTATGGGAAACTCACCACTGAAAATTTACACAATTTGTTTTAGTCTTGTTGAGAATTTTAAGCTTAATTCTTAAACATGTTTAAACAGATTGTGAGTCATTGTCTTTGCTGGTTACCGATTGACAGGGAGATATAAAAGTTTTATCGTTAAAAATGGTGCTAATTTTGCCCCAACCAATCAGATGTTACATACCTTTTGATGAAAGCTAACATCTGATTGTTTGGGGCAAAATTAGCACCATTTTTAACACTAAGAACTTTTATTTCATCTCCCTGTAAGTATTTCTGCTGCTCTTCCACTGGTTGAATAATCAGTGGCCAAAGCCACAAGCTAATAATTACTCCTTGGCTGTAACATTGTTTGCCTGCTCAGAATGGGTGTGGTTATGAAGGTGGAAAACTGTAAAGTGTAAATGTGTTTTTCTATTTGATTTTGCAGTCGTAGTATGGTGAAAAAAGTAAACTTTATTTTTTTTAAAAATAGTATATTATAAGTGTTTTTTTTGCTAAAACATGGGGGGGGGTATTATTTCCTTTAAGTTATTTTATAATAATAAACAAGACTAAGGGTCCACGTGTTATTTGACTCTATTCATTTTCCAGGGAAAATCACAAGAACAGAATGTGAGAACTGCTGCCAAATAAGTCTATGGAATTGTGTGGTGTTGACAACTTAAAGGAATCCATGTTTTCTGGACATGGTAGCCCAAACATACAATAAACACTCAATTTCCATAGTTTGAACTGGAGATTCCCTTGAGATTTTCCTTCTGTGTTGTTTTGAAGCTTTTGCCATAGATTTCTTTAAAAGAGCAAAGAGAGCTGATGAGACTAGCACCAATGCACTGTTCCTGGAGTGAACTTTTTATTTACAAGTGAAAGGAATCGTCATCATGTTAATAGCTTATTGTCTTATATCGTGGTTTACTGAAGCTTGTATCATTGAGCAATTATTAATAATCAATAAGGCAGTCAGACAAACATGACTAAGCCCCGAGTGTTAAAATGACTAGACAAGTTTGCTCTGCTTTTATATGATTACAGTGCAGACTGACTGGGGAAATTTAATAGTCTGCCTGTCAGCCTATTGGATTCTACTAGATGTAAGCGGATCTTTTAGTTTATGCTTATGCTGCAAATACGCACATCCCCTCACACGCACCTACCTAGTAAGACATATAACTGTCAAGCCTTATAAGCAATTTCATAAGGTTAACAACGTATTAACATATTTTATGACTTGGCCCACCTATCTGCAATCTCTTCATTTCCCAGTCAGATTTAGGTTTTGTCTCATCTGCACTACGCAAACATGATTATTTTTTGGTAATTGTTTTAATTCCTTTGCGTCGAGCACAATAAAAAATGGATAGAAATGCAGTATGTAGCGTGTTTTTCAAAATGCACCAAAATCACAACATATTGGGTATGTTAAAGGCATGTCCACCACCAAAATGAAATTATTCTTGAGCACCCCCACAACCCAGAAACTGTAACTCACACACCTTTCCTTCTCTGAGCGTGCACAAAGCTCTCTAAATTCCACATATCGTGTTCAGAGGGGGCATCAGACATTGGTCTGAATAGCTTCTTGAAGAAGCACTTGACAGCTCCTTAAAATAACATTTCTGTTGAGAACAGTGAACTTGAGAAAAGTGTGGCACTCACAAAACATATTATCTATAAAAATGCCTACATCACCAAAGTGCCACTCACAAAATCAATCATGTGAACTCACTAAAAGTGCAACCACAATCAACAAAATATAGATGAAAGCGTGAAATTACCAACAGTGCACAATTACAAAAAATTTTAAGAAAGTGTGAACTCGCCAAAAGTGCACACTCACAGAAATATAAACGTGTGAACTCACCAAAGGTGCGCATTCACCAAAACAAAATAAAGCTGGAAACAAGCCCTAGCTGTTGATCATTTTTCTCATGTTGATTACTAAACACACAGATTTAGATTATTTAAACAAATGGCTCAGTAAATCTGAAGGTGTTTGCTTATTTTTACTCTAAAGCTGCCCAGAACATGTCAGGAATCACTATGGATCCTACGAGGTGTCTGTCCGTGTAAACCTCTCATACTAGGGATCCCCATCTCTCCACTAAAGGACGGATCACTCGTTTGTTCTGCAAATTTATTTTGTATTATGAAACGGGTTTGCTAAAGCGAATTGAATCCATCAGCATTTGTTGTGTGAAGAGCACAGGGGCTTACAACCATCCTAGGAGAACAGAGAGAGAAGCTTGTCTGCATGTGAATCTCAAAATCAAGTACAACTGAAATTGCATAACAGTTTGTTGACTATTAGGCCGCCTTCCACATCAGTTCTGTAATGATCCTTCTTCTTCTCCTCAGGATCCACCACTTTCTTGGAATGTTCATAATTTCTACGGATTGGCTGTTGGACGGGTCAACATGCTCAGATCTCCACTAGCACTGAATCCACCCAGTTCCAGACCATAATGGACAATATAGGGGTCCTGCAGAGAGAATCAGTACTTTGGACCAGCAGCAAAACTGCTTGCATGGGGCCCCATGCAGTTTGGTGGTGGCGGGCCTTTGACTACACCCCCTCCCCATTGGCTGGACCTAGCTGGAGCCATCGTGGCTGTTTACCTGAAATAACCCCTTTTACAAACACTTACTTTGTGTTAAAGAACAGTCTGACACACTGGTTGGGTGAAACATAAGCCACAGCTTTTATCAATTGACACATTACAACATGTGATCAATTTTAATTATTCAAAACATAATTTATGCATCCTTGCATGTTAATTAACCATAAGTCCCCGAGCCGTAGCCAATGCTAAATGCCAAGCCTCTGGATCCCAGAGGGCATGTAACGGCTCAACATATAACCTTTGCAAGATGCATCCGCCAGCTGTGACTCACAAAACTCTTTTCCTCTTGTAATAAACCATTACCAACCACTTTTCAAAACCAATAACTATAGGGAGGGAGGGTGGGGAAGATCCTTCTTCCTGCCAGCACTCAACAAAATGGCGCCTGAGCCTCGTGCTCCGCCCCTTTTTTATAACTTTGACGTCACCGCTGACGTCATCACACGCCCTCGCGAGACCGCCCACGGCCAATCCGGGCTTGCGTGATGACGTGATGACGTCATACGCACGCCGCGGCCGGACTCTCGCGGGAACTCGCCAGGAGGGCTGCGACCCGGGACTAACACCTCCCGCATCCCCTGCTGACCCCGCCCCCTCAGGTCGACGCTCCGGTCCCTACCGCGGGCCGGAGCTACCATTTAAACAGCTGATCGCACGTGCATAAAAGCACGCACGATCAGCTGTTTAAAAAAATGGAACCGAACTGGCAGCAGTTTTAAACAGCTATCGAAGATACCTTTACTGCTATGTGCGATCAGCTGTTTAAGTCTGTAAGTCCCTGTGCCCCACCAATTTTATGGCCCCATTAGTTCACACACCTGCTATGGAAGCAATTATTCAAATGTTGCTTGAGAAGATTATGGTATTAAAATGAAAATATCCCATTTTTTTTTTCTTGAAAGCTATATATTAGTGCTTCCCCTTTAAGACAGAATTTTCACACAATATTAGGTCATAATCGCATTCAAACTTAAAAGAAGTATTCTTTGGATGCTGCCGCTTTAAGGCTGGGTACACATGAGCACTCGGCAATAGTGACCCCGGCCGACAGTTCATGCGACTAGTCGTGCGTCCCATAGGGTACCGCACGATTGCCGTGCTTTACCGACACCTCCGATCGTCCAGGCAGCCAACATCAGTCGCGGCTGCGGATAAAACCAGCACAGATTTTGGCCATTGGGACAAAAAATCTGCGTGTGTACCCAGCCTAATGAATTGGGTATTGCTGACTAAAGAGAAAAACATAACCTAGACACCCTTCCATTGGTATAGCATAAAATCCCTTTACTGTATATATACTGGGGACATATTTTTACCATAGCATTAGGTAAAAAACAAGTTCTAAACAAGCCTGTGAGTGACCCCAACATACTAGGTAGTATGACTATACAAAAGCATTAACAGTCATAGAACATAAATGGCCCTGTTGACAGGGTGTAGGAATCACTATACCAGCCATGACAGCCAAAGGGGGCTCCGTCCGGTCCCCTGCAGCATGTCCCCCCTCCTAAGAAAGTCTTTACCCCACAACCACATTATCAGTTTACTTTAACCATTCAAAGATGCCAACAGGTTAAATTAAATTGAAAACAGCTTTTGTGGGGCTACTACATGAGGTCATTTTTCTTATTAGGGTGGACATGCCCTTTAAAAAAAACTTGCTGCAGTTTTGGCTGAATTAGCTTGAACTGCACCGAACTAATTTGTATTTGGGGGGGCCCATCTAAAATCTGCTATGGGGCCCCGTTGATATCTAACTACGCCACTGCCTGTTTACTCACTGCAGCACAGGAAAGAGGGTTTAAAGTCATGTTAACCGACTCAACACTGGTAGTGCCACTTACCAGTATGCATGCTATTCCATACTGGCTTTGCCACTAATAGCTGGTGATAAAGTCTTGGTAAATTCCTTTCGGGATTTACCAAGAGCCATGAAGCCAGTATTGAATATTAGAAGTGAGATCTACCCAGAGAGATACTGTAGAGGCTCTGTGTAAATCTCCCTTAAAGTGTATCAAATCTCTTAAGTGGTATCATCAACTGTAATTATACTTATCAGTCATATGTCACCCATAGTGTCAGTTTGGAGAGGTCACTCCAGCAGGCCATGGAATGCTCAAGGCTGATGAATGGTAGGACACTGAGAGTTCACGCTGAACGCGTTTCACCCTTGGGTGTTTTCTCAACAGTGCACTACAGCTTTAAATGATAGGTACTCTCGAAAAGTGAACCATATCCGTTTTTTGCATTCATTGAAGAAAGGGAGGTAAAGGAACTATGTCTTACCTCCCTTTCTTCAATTAACCTAACGAGCCAGGAACGATGACGGAAACTATAGTCCCATTTAATACCCTGTGCTGTACTTAAATTTTCTTACCTGTAAGAACAACACCCTGGGGGTATTTTTATAAGTTCTAAGGTATTTATTTTAAATGTAGTGTCTATACTGCACTTCCTGTAATACCTTATAGCAACT
Source organism: Hymenochirus boettgeri (assembly GCA_019447015.1). Lineage (NCBI taxonomy): Eukaryota > Metazoa > Chordata > Amphibia > Anura > Pipidae > Hymenochirus > Hymenochirus boettgeri. The sequence continues at coordinate 202,109,478 of CM033475.1, read as the reverse complement.
CAAACAATCAATAAGCAAGTGATACAGCACCTCAATAACAAAGTTTAGTAGCAACGTGCAACTCCTATATTGAGTTTTTTTTACCTTTTGTTGGCTTAAAAATTGCATATATGCTGGTTTCTTCATAGAAATGTGCTTCTTCCAATATTCCGTTGATTTCTGTTTTAAGATATTACAAATAAAAAGCTAGAATTTGATTCTAAATCACGGCGTTCTGGACACGCGTGTCTCCCTCCCACTGGGAATTCTGGGAGTTTAGAATTAAGGTAGCATCCTACATTTTTAGGGGGCGAACCCACAGTGTCATGTGTGGTAACTGGGACATTTCTCTCTTTACAAAGGTAGATCATGAAGTTCACACAGATTAATTGTAAAAGTTGCAAACTGACACCTTTATTCCTTATTTCTTGGAATGATTGCCCATTGCTAATTTATTGCATAAGACTCTTTAGTAAGAAGGCTCCTTGGAACAGTATCTGCAGCACGTGCAGGTGCTGCTTACAAGTATACAATATATATCATACAGTCTCCTAATAACTTTTATTATTGTGTATGTACTATAGTTTCATCATTCTATATGTATTAGTAAATGGCACATGACTTACTTATCCTTACAAATAGAACCTAGTGCACTCCCAATTCAATTTGCTTATATGTTTATTCCCTCTATGATGCTGCTTATCCTACCTGACACACAAACAGATTAAATATTTCTTTTGACTTTTGGGGATATTTTCCAGTCTGTTTGATGTTTCCAGTAGAATTGCCTTGTGCATCTTTAACGAGTTGGGATCGTCCTGCACATAAACTGTATTGACTAAGTCTTAAAAAAAAGAAAAAGAAGGGGGTGTGTGAGTGCTACTGTGTCACTAACAACGTAGAACATTCTTAGATGTCCTAAGGATGCACTTAGAATTGACTTGTTAACCGGGGACAATCGGATGGGACAGTCTAACTCTCCTCTGACCTTTTTAACCTCTCTCTTTGACCCCCCCTCTCTCTCTCTCCCTATTATTTCTTAAAGAGAGAATAACCCCCTAAACATGCAGGCAGGCAGATTGCAGTAGAATTGTCACAGTGTTTAATGCATGCCGCCATGCAGAAAAACTTTTAAGGAAGGAGGGTTTTTTTTTTTTTGGTATAAGATTTTTTTTTTCTCAATGGAAAAGATGTGAGTCAAGATGTGTCATCTTTTGAAAAAAAACACACATACACATAGAGGCTAGCTTTCTCATTCACTGGTGTATATAAACCCCCAATTTGTAGTGGTGTGAGTCTGTATACCCACACACACATAGTCACTCATACTCAGCTATGCTGTCTGTGTCTCTCTCTGTCTCTCCCTCTCCTCTCTCTAAGAATACAGGAATTGGTATTTGTCTTGGCAGTGATTTCTATACCTCAAGCTCGGGGAGCAGGTGAATTTAGTGTGGACGGTGCGGATCAACAGGACCTCAGTAGACAAAATACATTTTTCCTGTGACAACCAAGAAATGCAAATACACTAAAAAAAAAAAACTTTAAAAGAACAAAAAAACAACTACCCTCCCCCCCCCCCCCCAAAAAAAAAAAAAAGCTGCAAGATCAAGGGAAAGTTCTGGCGAGACGGAACGTCCAAACACCACCTAAAAGGGCAAATACAAATATATGAAAAGTAAGTGAAACTTTTTTTCTTTTTAAATATATATATATATATACAATTTTGTTTCTGTATGTATTCCATTACTTCTTAATAATTGTTTGTTGAATGTAACTGCATAAAATGTTTTAAATGTGAAACGCAGCTTTTTTTTAAAATGAGATTATTTTGAGAGATTATTTCCCAGATGTTGATACAGGTCTCGAAAGTTTAGGCTGGGTGGGGGGACACACATCATTCCGAACATTTTTCTATTGCATTATGGTACCACCTAGAAAAAAAGAAATCGCCACTTTTCTATCTTTAGATGTCTTTCTGGCAGAATAGCGCCTCCCATGGCCTGCAGATGAAATGTTTTGGATGTCATTTTTGTAGAATTGGCTTTAGCATTCTTCTTGTAATGATATTTACATGGATTTTTAGCACAGCGTCTATTTAATAAACCACAAAGAATGTAAAAGAACACAGGGAGTTCTTTTAAACCCAAATGCATAAAATCCAAGAAAAGTCAAAGTCTGGCCAAAATTATATTATATAGGTATAACAAAACTATTACGGGAGATTCAATAAAAGTTCTTATCGTTAAAATGGTGCTAATTTTGCCCTAACCAATCAGATCTTATTTAACATTTGAAAGCTAACATCTGATTGGTTGGGGCAAAATTAGCCCCATTTTAACGATAAAAACTTTTATGGAATCTCCCTGTTAGTATCTGAAATGCACATGTAAGATTGTTATTGGCTAAAACAATAAAAGGTGCATTTTAAATTGCTCTTACCATGGCTGACTCTTGGGATTGCAGTTAGAGTTTGGCAGGAAATCTCCAACATTCTTTTCTCCGTACATGTATGTGCATGTTCAATAAACGAGATGCTTTCTATGTAAGATGGATATAAATATTGTGCAGAGACCAGGTAGAATTTTGCAAACCAGCAAACCATGGTCTCCGTCATCCCATTTATCGCTATTGTGTCACAGACACACATTTATTTGGATTATTAGAGTATTTCCTCTTTAAAGTGATTGTTGGCTCCCGGTAGTGATAAGGTTTTTTTATCACCATGTAAATTATGAACGAGAAATGTTTGTGTATATAGAATTTGTTTAGAATGTTTTATTGAACACTTTCATTAGGTAGGTTCGTATAACCTTATCGGCACCCTCTGGTTTATTGTAAGCCACATCCTACAGGTGTACCTACACATACCTACACATACCTGTACTTAATCATTTTAAATGAAACCTGTGACCTCTGTATCTAGTAAACTACAACTCCCCATTCCACAGTGGCAACAGGAGGGGGCAAGTTTGCGCGGGAGCTTTGACTTCTTCTCTAGAGCCAAATAAGTTAACTTGACAGACCTCAACATACTTGCTGAGCCTGTAAATAGGAGAATAGTAGAGATGTGTCTGGTTTACAGCAAAGATGGCATTTAAGAGACAAAATATCTGGCAGGAAACTCTTTTCCCTTCGTAAAGGAATTCCAATGCGCAATCAAAGACTTTTTATTGTTGTAATAAACAGTGTATCCAAACACTGTATGGGTGTGTTATTAAAGCTGCAAAGGCAAAGCAAGGCAAAGCAGGAAATACCCTCCTTACATGCCTCCCCTTGTCCGAGGTTACAAAATGTGTCTGGGTGGCCCCATTACTTATTAACAGAATTGAGGTCACACTCCAATAAACTTAATAACTTTATTAGTGACCACAAGTCATATCACAAGTTTATTTGGAGTGCGACCCTCAATTCTGTTGATACTTAATGTCTATGATCAACCAGTAAGCACCCATACTTGGATAGAGTGCAAAAGGATTATTCGTGTCACAAAAGTGTCATTTTTTTTTAGCACACTCCAATTTTTGACAACAGGACTTTTTTTTTTTAAAGGTATAATCACATTTATTTTGATTTAAAGGTACCGCAGTAATTTACTTCAGGACACTGATTAAATGTTATATTAATTGGTAAGATGGACCTTTTACCTGGTTTCGGGAGTTTCAAAATTGATTTAGTGAATAGCACCCCTAGTGGTCATTATAAGATGCAGTTTTGCAGTTTTTCTGTGAAATATCTCACACAAGGAATAGATCACACCACATATATCATCTCACGTGTGATTTGATACTTAAAAGCTTTTATTGCATGATAGATGTAGATAAATATACTACTATTTGTAAATTACCAGGGAATATGTTCAGTGCTACTGTATATTATGAGTTCAAAAGTACATAATGTAGTAATAGGCACTGTTAGCTGGTTCAAAAGGGAATGATAATCTAAATTAAAGCAATCACCATACCTAAAAAATGTTCCCCTCCTCACAGATCTTAAATCTATGGAGGTAACTTTCCCTTTAACAGCTGTCCCATACCCTGTGAAGGTTCACATTTTATCCAGATCATGGTGTATCTGTGCTATTCAGTTGATCAACTGGACCTCTTGAAGGTACTTCAGAACTAAACTACTTCAAGTCCAGATGATCTCACTGAACACAACAGATTTAGCTTGCCCAATACCCTAATAGCAGGTGCTAAATTCTGCAACACCCAATCAAATGTTATCAAATGTTTTCTAACTTTATAGTAGACCAGTAAAAGGTAACATCTGACTGGTTGAGGCAAATTACCAGCTCAGGTAAATTTGCACATCTTAATGAGTAAGGCCATACTGTTTCTGAGTTGATCTGTCTGTCAGGGTACCATCTAGCACTAAACATCCCGTGCAGGTACGGTCAATAGTTATTTCAGACTGGACTTAAGGTAAAATCTATTTCCCATCACTTATTTTAAAGGTACTAGAGCAGTTCTGCTAATAGCACTGAGTCATGTAAATCCGATAACCTCCTTTATGTGATACACAAGATACTTGATCTCTGCATTTTTTCTATATGACAGATGACAGAGAATGTGCGGCCAATAAGCCCCTCTTATAACAATGGGAAGGGCTTAGCTTATTGCTGGTATGAATCATTTCTGGGAAATGCTGACATCCACCTTTCTGACAGTGGCTCACATACCCAGAGTGCGATCCTTTGTTGCATACGCAGAGCTCCCTTTTTAGAATTTTCAGAAATAAAAGGAAGTGATCAGGTTGCACCCTGAATCATTGGTCCATTCATTTCAGGGGCTGTTAGACATCTATTAACAATCCATGTATAGTATTAATGAGTATCGGTGCGTCATTGGCTAGTTAGGGGGCAGTTGTATTTTAGTATGTCATTGTTCTGTATGGCATCCACTCATGGATCATTCAGTGTTGGTTTGACAATTCATTGTCTGATAAGCCTGGGCAAATGGTCCACATCTCAACAGACCATGACTGGTCAATCACATTGAATGATCTGTAGTTTTACTTTGGAGCTCCGGTATGAATTCTCCTGTTAGAAATCACACTGACCTTATAAATACCTCCCTCAGGTGTCTACCTGTTTAGACCCGAATCCCTCTGCTTTACCTTGTATTGGACACTTTGGTTTTTTTGTTATAACTGTTCTTTATCTGCTCATTTGCTCAACTCATATACAACCTGCCGGTCACAATTAGAAATATGTTAATTACATTAAATACTTAAACCCATGTCCGTGACTTCAGTTGTACCCCTGAGCTGCTTCCTCTGCGTGGATGCTGGTAAAGAGACCATATGTAGTAATTGAGTTTGAATAAAGACACACATCCATCTAGTACAACCTTTATACTCTCCTTCTTAACCCTACCTAACAGTTGATCCAGAGTAAGGCAAAAAAAAAAAAAAACTAGCTTAAAATGGGGGGTGGGGGGTGGGAGGTGTATTACTTCCTGACTCCAATGGCAACGAAAGTGCCCCTGGATTAACCAGAACTGCAGTATATGTATTAATACCAGTAATTCTCATATTATATAGTATCTCTATAACCACCAGAACTACAGTATGTATTAATACCAGTAATTCTCAATATTATATAGTATCCCTGTAACAACCAGAACTACAGTATATTATAAACCAGTATTCCAATATTTATAGTATCCCTGTACAACCAGAACTACAGTATTATATTAATACCATTAATTCTCATATTTATAAAGTATCCCCTACCAACCAGAACTACAGTATATATGTATTAATACCGTAATTCTCAATATTATATAGTATCCCCTGACCAACCAAACTACAGTATATGTATTAATCCAGTAATTCTCAATATTATATAGTATCCCCGACCAACCAGAACTACATTATATGTATTATACCAGTAATTCTAAATTTTTATACTATCCCGTACCAACCAAACTACAGTTTATGTATTAATACCAGTAATTCTCAATATTATATAGTATCCCTGTACCACCAGAACTACAGTATATGTATTAATACCAGTAATTCTCAATATTATTATAGTATCCCTGTATCAACCAGAACGACAGTATATGTTTAATAACCAGTAATTCTCAATATTATATAGTATCCCTGTATCAACCAAACTACAGTATATGTATTAATACCATTAATCTCAATATTATAGTATCCCTGTACCAACCAGAACTACAGTATATGTATTAATACCAGTAATTCTCATATTATATAGTATCCCTGTATCACCACACGAACCAGTAATTATTAACCCAGTAATTCATCAATATTATATAGTATCCCCTGTATCAACCAGAACACAGTATATGTATTAATACCAGTAAATCTCAATATTATAGTCTCCGTACCAACCAGAACTACGTATATGTATTATACGTATTCCAATATTATATAGTTCCCTGTACCAACCAGAAACTACAGTATATGTATTAATACCAGTAATTCTCAATTTTTTTTAGTTTTAGAAACTTATCTAGCCCCTTAAAGCTATTCAATTAACTTGCTATTACACATCTGCTGAAAGACAGTTCCACAGTTTCACTCTCGTCTCACTGTAAGAAACCTTCTAACCTGAAGATGAAACTTTTTTTTCTTCCAACCTTAAAGGATGTCCACGAGTCCTCTGATATGTTCTTAGTGAACAATGCACCAAGGGTTTATTGTATGATCCATTAATATATTTATATAAAGTGATCATATCCCCATGCAAATGGCGCTTCTCCATTAAACAGTCTTAAACATGTAAACAGCCTTAACTTGTCTAATATGCCTGCATAGACAAGCCCCTCCATTCCCCTTATATTTTTAAAGGCACTATCAGGTTATTCAATAAAAGTTATTATCGTTAAAATGGTGCTAATTTTGCCCCAACCAATCAGATGTTAGCTTTCAAATGTTAAGTAATATCTGATTGGTTGGGGCAAAATTAGCACCATTTTAAAGATAAGAACTTTTATGAATCTGCCTGTATATCTGTATATTGCGTAATCTTGATCCTAAATTGCAATTTTAAATGAATTTTACGATCGGATTTATACTCTGGTCTATGCAATACCATTGCAGTAGCCTACTCTACCACATCGCATGGTACTGTACGGCCGATCGATCGTACACTTGAGACTGTACATTAACGATAACCCTCACTTTCCAATACCTCGGGTTAGTGTATATGCCCTTTAAGACTTAAGTCATATCCCTTTTTATAGTTTTTTCTTTAAATAAAAACTACCATATTTTTATAATAAGGCATTTCCAGTTTCAAACCATCATGTAAGCATAACAAAAAAAAAACAACACTTGCAAATCATCCTTCATATTCTTTGATTGGACAACGCCACCTAGTGTTCAATACTGATGAAATACAAAGAAACGAACATGCACATTCCAGTGTCCCATATAGTAACGAATAGCGAATTTTATTAAGCAGTGTTAACGTAAATAACAGCGTTATCGATTTTGTATTTTACAAAAACTACCAATTACCTCGTTTGATGTCATTCAAAGCACCCATGGTTTCCAGTTCCCATATAACCAGCGGATTGTTATTTTCTGTTAACGCTGCTTTATAAATGTCGCCAATGTATTTGTGCTAAATAATCATAAGGGTGCTTCTACAGAAATGTAACAAATAGAATTATCTGTCGAATATGTAAACGCTTAATCCATTTTCTAAAATAGTAACAACATAAACGTATCATTTGATATTAAAGAACAAAGTTGAATCATTGATGCAAATGATTGTTATTTTTTATTAATGCGGTGTCTGTAATTTACCCAGCTGATAGAAATGGCTGAATAACTACATTATAGGAAGAAGATATCTCACTGATAAAAGCTTTACCCCTTGTTCCACTTTTGTTTCCAACCCACAAAGTGCATGATTCACCAATTCATGCATATCATTAAAACATAAGTACCAAGTGAATAGAGTTGTCTAAATTTACTCTGCCCCTACACACATTTAACTACAAACCCCAATGGACACTCGAGATAAATTAAAATGATAATTAGTATTACAGATAGAATGTAATTAGCATTGAATCCCCTGAATTCTAATTGTTCTTCAAATACGAAAACTTTATTTATTTATTGCAGCAGAGGCTTCCTACCATTTATTATTTGCCTTGGGCCAATGTTTTTTGATGGTGTACAAAAGCCAGTACTGCCTACTGACGTTCTGCCATACTGTGCAGCTAGCTATACAGTTGCTTCTATTTCAGACGGCAGAACACATGGAATATCCATTTATTCTTGCTGCATAACCAAAGCAGTTACAGTGATTTTTTCCATTATATTAGGACCTTATCTGCTATTTTTTTGTTAATGTTAACCATAACCTTAAGCATTCAAATTATTATGCATACTTTGTTCAGTTTCCGTTGTCCTTTGCTGGTGGTGATGTTAGCCCCATTTATGTATAAGGGAATTGTGTCATATAATGTTTGCTCACTGGGAGGTGCAACCAGAAGCAGGAGCTTGGGAAGAATAGGAGGAGCATCACTAAATAACATATAAATTTTAGTCGACTAATAACATTTTGGGGGTTAAAAATATAGCTTTTCAAATCATCAGAGATACTTACAGGGAGATTCAATAAAGTTCTTAAAAGGGTGCTAATTTTGCCCCAACCATCAGATTTTATTTACATATGAAAGCTAACATCTGATTGGTTGGGGCAAATTAGCACCATTTTAAACGATAAGAACTTTTATTGAATAACCCTGTTAATTTTGTTAGACTGTTTATTTACATTTATCATAATTTTGTTTACCATACAACAAAAGAGAATGTTAGAAAAAGTTATGTTTGGTGAAATTTTCACTGCCAATACAACACCTCTGGCTCCCTCAAAGCAGTACGAAATGAGTAAATAATTTGAAATTAAGAACTTATCATTTTGATATGAAATTGCTGCAACCCATCCTGTACCTATCTATACCAGTTTTAAAACAGAACAAGGTGAGGGAATTGGAAGATTTTTATGATTAGTGTACATACAGTCAACTGGATTTTTGCTGCAAAACTGCAATAATTCAGCATCAAAACCATGAAAATTCTTGGTTCAAAGGCCAACATTTCTACCAGTTTCAGTTTGAATTTCAGCTTCAGTTTCAACCATTGAAAATTTGGGTCCAAATCTGGTAGTTCCATCATGAAACTATTGCACATCACGGTTTACTGGCCCCAATCGCCAGGCAAAGGTGTCATTGGCGTGGTTATTTATGATTAGCTATTGTTATTTTCTGTCTTTAGTAAAGGTGCTCTATAGTAACTAAAGTCCTAAGCAGGCAAAGCTAGGTAGACCTATGTATTTTTGGTCCACCCCTTCCACCCCACAGTGACTTCCTTATAAAAGCTCTCATTATACCTGGATTTACACTATCCCAGCACGCATTGTAAGGAGTTTTTTTCTGATTGCACATAGGTAACTGGTCTATGGTTAACACGCTCAGCAGCAGATAACTGTCTCTTCTCATGGAAGAACTCAGCATTCCTAAGTGTTCAGCTTGGATGGAAAAAGAATGGTCCATTCAGTGGCACCTCTTTCTAAATACCCTTTCCCTTGCTCTTAACGTCCTGTTTTCCATAAAATATTTGACTTCATCCAGCCTCGCCTGGAAAGCACGACCATCATCAGTGTTTCCTGATTCCACTTTAGCTGTACTTTAGCTGTCTCTCTCTCTCTCTTCTTACCTTACCTTTTATGGCTGGGGACTTGCCATGGTGATATTGGAGCAGTTAATCTTCTCGCATGGTAAACATGCATAACCTATTCACTGACCACTGTCCAATTTCCCATCAACACTTTGGGGTTTGGTTGTTAGTTTTCAGAAGAAAGAGCCATGTCTGATTTATGTGATTGCAATAGATACGCAGTGGGAATGAAAAAATCCATTGACATATTTTATGCAGAGGTCAAATTAGGAAAATGATTAAATGCACAATGGAGCTTTTAGTTCCAGTAAAGAAAATCAAAACATACATTTTCCTTACCTGCCTGCCTGTCAAAATGCAGCTCCTCGTGGCTGACAGCTGCCCCTCCCCTATTTCCTTACTAACATATACACATGTTAGTCGCCATGGCTGGAGGGGGCAGCAGTAGAGCCCGGACAGGCGGCATTTTTTATAGCTTGATGCTTCATGACTATATTTATCTCTTACCTACCTAACATATTAAACCAATATAATGTTTTTATATTTCCCCCATATACTCCCATAACAAATACTAAAACATGTGCCATTTCAAAGCTATTTTTTATCCATATTCAGAAGTTTCATCCATATTCATTTTAGAAGTAAAAGAGGCTAGCATGTACAGTATATTTTAGTACAACCTTTAAGCCAGATTAGCCAAAGTCTTCCTCCTGGCTTAATCTAAAATACATCTTTGGGCTTATTAATAAGCAGTGCAAAAGTCTCTCTGGTGATTAGGCTGCAGTAACCAATCTATGTTTTGTAAAAGCTGTAAACCAGTAATAAGTAAAACTTCTGATTGGCTGAGAACTTTTTTTGCACCTCTATTAAATAAGCCCTTGTCCTTAAGGTAACTTTTGTCTACAATTTCCCGTCATACCAAAATGACCGTAAATTACATCTCTAGGTAAATTAGTAAGAAGTTATTGCTGGAAATGTCAGCATATTGTACCTGGAACTCTACCTATTTTCAGCCATGTGCCAGCTTATAGTCATGTACCAGCCTCTGCGTGCATTTATATTCTCCCATTCTAAACTTTTTTATGTCTGTGAAGGTATTTCTGTTTTCCCATCATTAAGTCTAAAGGGTATGTACCTGAAAATGACTTTCCCTAACCTTGATTATAATTAATACATGTAAGTATCAATTTTTCTGAGGCGTGTGTGTTTGCTACATGCCTTCAATACAGAACTTGTTTTGCTCTGGTTTAGTATTTCCCTTCCCTCTCTTAACCACCACTCCTCCTTCTCCTCAGACCTGACTTTTTTTAAACTGAGCAGCTCGCAACCACTAAATCTAGCACTGAGAGGTGGAATTCTCTAACTGTCACCAATCCAGGTACAATTACCCCCTTCCAGTAACAGCAAAATCCAGTACACGCAGAAAGTGTTATTATACTGTACTTGATTGACAGCTGAAGCATCTAACCTTCAGATTAGATATCTAAAGACACAGGGGGCAGATCAACAAAAAATGGCACATGTAGTTGGGAAGAATTATAGTTTACAGTAATGACCATTTAAAAAAAATATATTTTTTCCAGTGTACATATCCTTTAAGTTAGCATGCTTCCCCCTGAGGAGGGGAGGAGCAGAGACTCAGGTGGTCCCACTCACCTAACTGAAGTAGGAAATTTGAACATTCACTACAACATAATATTTCCACAGGCTGCAGACAGAGATGTGATTACAGGCTTTTATTGTTGTTTTGGGAACTACAGTTTAATATCCAACAGATGACATGCTCATGACAAAATGTGCCTTTTTAATTTGTGTTATTCTATAATGATAAATGTCTTATCACAGCTCAACTTCTAGGGTATTTTACCGAATAGTGTGATGCAATTTTCCATTCTTTAGAGGCCTTTATCACTGCTTTGTTTGTATATTGATAATCAATATCATGGTTCCCAGCTATGACGTCACTGTCCAGAAACACATGCACTTGCTAACATTAGGTGATAACATATGACATAAGACAACAAATCTGCTTGTTAAATCAGATCAAAAAACACAAATGTAGATAAAGATTGTCATTTATTGTATTGTACTTTTTCCTCACGATTATTAATTCTGATTATAAGAGATTGATATCTATTAAATGTAAACATGGGATTGATATTGTGAGCAATTCGGCAAATTAGATCAAAATCAATCAAAATATCAATTCTGTGTATGCCGAGCTGTTTAATCGGAAAAAACAAGATTGTGCAATTTTCCACCAACCCCATCTCCCGCAAGAGGAAATCTGCGAAAAGTTAGCAGCGCCAGGTGGGGAACTTCAACTGGTTCTTCCGATAGGATTTCCCAACGATGAAAATCCAACTGGAAAACACTCTCCCCATGTATGGTAGCTTAAGGAATATACAGCCACAAAATAAAAGTTTATATTTAGGTTCACCACCCTCCAAACCCTATTTTCGCATTACCAAAGATGCCTCAGAAGAGACTTACCTGACCCGTCCCTCATTGCTCTGCCGCGATACTCACTCTGCTTCCTGTCGCAGCTTCAGTCAAGGCACAATGGCGACATCACGCCCATTACCTGACGCCGTAACCAGGAAGTATAACAGACTATTTCTATTAAATATAACAGATTTAATATCTATTTAGTGTAACAGATTGATATCTATTCACATTACAGAAATGTACGGATTACTTTAGTATGCAGGAGTAAAAGAAAATTGGCCTTAACACCACAAATCTATAGATACTTGGGTGAGTCATTGACGTTTGGTGAAAACTCATCTTTCAAGTGGTTTAATTCCCTCACATTCTTTTAAACATTACACAGGTCACAATTGATTCTCATTGCATCAGACATCAAAAATACATTGTCAAGGCACTGGTGGTGGCAGTCATTAATGAGTTAAAGCATATTAGCAGTGGATGGGGCTGAAATTGCACATGTAACATATATGTAATATGTAATATATACGTAAATTTGGCAAAAACTATTTATTAAATTGTACTTAAATACAGGAGCAATTGTGGTTAAATAAATTATTAATCACCTCTGCTCTTTAGAGGCCCTAGCAAAAATTTTTGACTTTCCTATTAATCTTCTGCAGCCAATCAGATGTTGTCTAACTGCAGCAACACACTAAAAAAGCGAACATCTGATTGGCGCAAATTAATAGACCGGCACATTTTTCTTATTGCTTCAACACCTAAAAAATGATGGTTACTATACCGCCATTGTAGTAATCCCGTGTGAATCAAATGGTTAGTTTTTTATTTTATGCACAAATAACCTAGAAAGTAGTAAAATTGTTAGGTCATCCTTATTCATCAATCCCCAGCCTGTAACCACTGGAAAGAATTTAGTGCCGTCGAATATGGAGGGTTGCCGTTCTCGTCCCACATCCAGAACCATCATGAAAGCGAAGAGATACTCTTTCCATGATTTAAAAGAAGATGTTTCCAGCAGCATTGTGACCCCACACAGTGTTCTATGCTGTAATCCTAACGGCAGAACTGCCTGTCATCTCTTAAGTCAGACCACACACGCACACCCTCAAAGTATGTAATTGTAATCCTGGCCTTCCACATCTCCCTGCTGTGCCAAACACTCAGTCCCTCCGCTGTTCACAATTACGGCTAACACCAGGTCTTTGTTGGGTGGCATATATTTAATTTATATCTACATTAATGTTCCACTCCCAAACAACAACTTTTCACGGTTGTGCCTCTGTATTAATATAAGGGCGTATCCGAGGAATAGTTAAAAAATAAAAAACGATAGTTAGACCACTATGTGCCAGAACGTTTGACTAAATACCTTTTGACTGAAGCGAAAAGGCATCCTATATGGACAGGTTTGGTAGCACTTAATAGTTTGACCCGAGATTTTTATGAGCGCTCCGGGACAGTGAGTTAGTGAGCAGGATGTAATGTAGAGGTAACTGGAATTTAATCCTATTAAGTACCGTATGTCAGAATGACAAGCAGGCACCAAAAAAAACTCCAACCCTGAAGTTGTGGTCTGGGATTGTTCTCTCCTCTTTCAGATTTCATTAGATCAAACTTCTCTCTGACTGACTTTGCATCTCAAAGAACTTGGAACACGGTAGAACTTTGGAATTTTGTTCGGCCTTCCTCCCCCAGTTAATATTCACATGAAATAAGTATGCAGGTTTAAAAGCTCATAAACATAATACGGAGTGACAAACAACTCAGTTTCAATAAAAGAAAGACTATTCTGTAGAATTATAGCTTACATACATCGGCCTTCTATAATATATTCAATGAACGCCATTGTTTGATATTTCTTTATGTTTCGTCATTAGTCTTATAACCGTAGTTCTGTTTAAACTACTACAGATAGGACAACTAAGTCGCTTTCATTTATACATTTTCAACTGTAGCCATGGGCCTACTAGTCCCCCACTAAATATCAATGAAGGGGGAAAAAAATCTATACCCTGATTTGTGCACAGAGATATGACGAGCTAAAGCTGCAAAATGTTTTATAACTGTCCTTGCCAAACCCTCCTTGTAACTGATATATTTTTCATCCAATGGCAGAGGGGTCCAGTTCCAGCGGTATGTGCTAGTAGCATTGTGTCAATCCGCAGTTTTTCTTTAACAGAGCATGTCTCTATATAGTAAATATATCACGCCTTATCTTCTATACCTTCTACCTTTTTATGTAACATTAGATTTGTGCCCAATGTGTTTATACCACCATGGTATGTTAACAATGTAAACATTAGGCTCTAGATGCTATCTGTTGAGCATGCAAATAACATAGCTACGTAAAAGAAACATAATTTCCCTCTAACCACCTAATAGCAACCAAAGTGCAAAATTTGGCTCCAATTTACAAAATAAAACATTTATGTAAATTAGCCAACAGCTTGTGATTATTGGCCACCAAAATAGGAATTGTTCCATGAAAATGTGGTATGTGCATTTTTTAAGCAATACCACACACCCTGGGCTATATTACTGTAAATATACAGTTCCAGCCATTTTGTTTGAGTCCATTGGACGGAGACAAATACATAAATATTCAGTTCAGAGCAACAGATGCACCAACTCTTTTAACAGAAACCTTTCAGGGCCATCTCAAACTTTTGTTGAACCTGAAAAATTTCCAAATGCTGCCCAACCCCCCTTGCTGTGCCACTGGAAGGGGTAGGGTTTTAATCATTTAAAGTGGGTATGCTTTGTCCGGAAGTGGCGTGTGGCTTGTCCAGAATTGGGAGGAGCTTTATACACATGACTGGTAAATAATGCCCACATTGTCGTAGCTTCATTCTGTTGTGAAAGTCTGGCTTTCCCTGCTATTAAAATGACAGACCCTCCTGAAAATGTGTTTTCTTACAATGGCATTTTGCCCCCCCTGGCATCTGGCCCCCAGGCACAGGGAAAAATCAGTGCTCCAGGCACATGCCAAATTTGTTTTTCTTTTATTTCAGCATCAAAACTGCTGCCCTCCCTACAGGTGCTGCTCTCTAATGTGCTTCAGCTCTGCCTCATTAGAAAGCCATCCCTGAAACCTGTTAAAGAATGTTACTGTACCCCAGAAATTGTGTTGGGTAGCTAAGATCATATTTATTAGTACAATTGTTTCTGTATTTCAAACTATTGTTTCAAAAACCCTCCGAAATGAGAGTGTGACATCAGTGCGAATTCCCACAATGTTTGAATGACTGCCTGGCCTGATCATTTAGACATTTGATTGCAGAATGAATGGTCCAGTATCGGGAATGTCAAGGTTACGTCAGAAGGTAAAACCACCCACCCCAAAGTAACCAACTATAGCTAGAATAACCAAAAGGCCTCTATTGTGCAATAAATTAACTTGTAGTTAGTATCAATCTCAAAAGATTAGAGAAATCAATGACCAAATTTATTTTCTTAGACTTCCGAAATGTGACCTTAGGAGGGAAACATGAATCCGAATGAATGAAATGTGAAAAACTGTTCTTGCAGCTTTTCTTCCATTCACAGCACAATTTCATCATCATTTGTAACAGTTAACACTTGCACTTTCTATTATGTAAGGAAATGTGTCTCTATTTTTGTCTCTGTGCTAAATATATGCGAGTCAGCTTAGAATCAGTAGGAAGCAAAGCACAAGGAGGGGGTGAATAAAATGATAGGCAAGTGTCCACTAGGATAATATAAGTTGGTCATATGACCTAATGATTGTTTCTCAACTCTGAGATCCAGTTACTGATTAGCATCCAGGCCTTGACTACTCGCCATGCTGCTGGAATGTGCGTCACATAAAATATTGTGTGTGTGTGTGTGTGTGGTGGGAGGGTCAGAAACAAACAGAGAGATTCATAAAAGTTCTTATCGGTTAAAATGGTGCTAAATTTGCCCCAACCAATCAATCTTATTAAACATTTGAAAGCTATCATCTGATCGGTTGGGGCAAATTAGTGCCTTTTTAACGATAAGAACTTTTATTAGAATAACCCCGAAAGACTTTAAAAGATTGTCTATTCATGTTTTTCACCCATGAGCGGACCGGTGCAACACACACATTCAGTGAGACAATCCGAGAAGAAAGTTTAAACAGGTGCTTACTCAGCACTTTTCAACAATACAGAGCTCAGCTGAAAGAACTGATTGCTAAACATGTGAGGAAACAGTCTAAGTGCTGGTGCGTGCTACCAGGGTGGCAGGGGATGTGACCGCACCAGGGCCCTGGCCAAGAAGGGACCCCATTTTGGCTAAGGTTTCAAAACTACCAGTCTGTGTGCCAACTGTTTTCACCAGTGGTCTGTGTGCAAAGCATTTTAACCATTGTCGTGTGCCAAACATTTAACCAATGTCTGGATGTGTGCATGGCCAGTTTCCCAACCAGTTTCCATGTCTGCATGCCAAGCATTTAACCAGTCTTTGTGCCAACTATTTACCATGGTTATTTACAAAGCATTTTACCACCTCTTGTGCTTTTTACTAGCGTCATGGTTAGTTATTTTATAAGGTTTTGAGGATCTAAGTTTAAGAATACGTTTGAATCTATTGATAGTTTTTGCTAGTGTATGGGTAAAGTATGTTTGTCTGATTTAAAATGAGTTAATGGTGAATTTGGATGGTTTTTTTGGAATTATATTTGGTTGCAGTTGTCTCAAGGACAAAGCCTTATATCCCAGTTAGTGAAATATCTTCTGTGGTCAAACACTAAGCTAATCTATCTATCTAATCATCATATCAGAACTTTTTGTGCCAGGTTCTAAATATTTCTATATATTGAACGGCACAGTGGTAGTGGCCAATACAACAAGCAACACACACCATTTGTTATGTTTCAGGACAGAAGAGCCCAATCGGGAACAAAATAACCCAATCAACTGTCATAAAAAACGTTTCCGTTCTCAGGAAATGCATTTTCTAAACACAAACCCCCCCCCCACACACACCCAACCTTAAATGAACACAATGCACTATTTAGGAAAACTGCATAGAAATATAGAAACTAGAAGCTAAAAACTCCCCATTTCTGCTTTATTTATAAAAAAGACCTATCATTTATTGTCCGTTTATTTACCCGATCATGTGTTAAATTATTGTGGTCGTTACAGCACATTTTCTCCACTCTCAATTGCCCTAGAATTAGAGCAAGGGAACTGCATTCTGAGTGACGACGCCAAAGTTCTGTAATCCAGCTGTTTTAGACCACTTAAATAACAGCATGGCCCACACACACCTCCATCTGTTTTAATTAGTTGGCATGTTTATAACCTGGTTATGGCACAGCTCAGGTCCTTTATTAGTTAGGCCTAGCCGAGTAAGACTGTGGAACTGAAATGGTCCTTTATTTAGGTTTTGTGCCAAGATGTATCCGGTGGCCCTTCCATAATGTCGTCCAGAAATGTTTAAAATTAATTTGTCCAAGGATAATGAGAAAATGTGTTATGAAAATACATTGGGTATGTTTTTTCACCTAATGCAAATCAAGCAAAGCTTATTAATAGTAAGGAGTTATGTGCGCAACTTTTCCCAGATGGCCTAAGAACGCAGACAGATAGTATCATGTATTTCACTTCGATTTACTGTCATAGTTTTTTGCAAATCAAACAAATTTTTATGGATGGGAAATTGAAAAGGAAAGAGGTAAAGATTATCAGAAATCAGTAATGGTGGGAATAGAATTTATAGTTTTATATTAGGTGTATGATCTTGCTGTGCCTGGCCGGGACCATACATTCAATTGCCATCAATTCAGAAATAATGTTAATAGCAAAATTATAGCCCCATCTGATTGTCAGAAGGTTTGTAAAACAGATTGGCATGACTTGAATCCCACTGTAGAACAGTATATGCTAACATTATGCATGTCTCCCAGCAATACAGTGTTTACACAGTTTGTAGATGAGGATGCTGATAGGTTGCTGTCTTTCCTACAGGCAGTTTGTGCCAGCTTGCTCTTGCTGTACTGAGCCTTTGTGAAGGATTACGGGCTGTTCCTGTCTTGAAACCAAAAGTGGAACTTGAAGACATCCTGTACATGGCTAAGCACACCTCTTAAAGGAACACAAGCAACTGTATCACAATTTTGTAAGTACAACCAGCATTTACAACTCAAAACAACCCTTTAACGTGCCCATTTATAACTTGACTTACCTCTTGATGTTTTCTACACATTCTGAAAACTGCCTGGCCCTGATAATTTTTTAATTGATATTATGATCATAATAAAGATCCTAAACTGTGATCCAGCCGGAAATGTTGTGGGAGGGTCGGCAGATAAAATCACCACATTGGTCGAGCCGATGCTGCATTTGATGGACTTCTATGTAGTTTCCATGTTCCCATGGTAGCCCTTAGGAAATTCTATAACTTTGAAGAGAATTTAACAGCATTCCATGAACTAAAAGAATTACATTCTTGTTCATTTATATTTTTCCTTTATTTTCCTTTAAGGAAATCACAAATTCTATCATTTTTAGATATATGTGTGAAGTAGATCAGTCGAACCGTGGTAGAAGTGCTCACCGTGTAGATTTTGCAAAGATAGTGGAGCATTGGTATAAGTGTGCAAGAATCGTTTCTACTATGATACACATGGACAGCGAACTGCGTAACCTTTGAAGAAAACAACCAAGGCCTATGTATCAATTTGTTTTACAGAAAATGAAATATCCTTCAAAGGAGAACACAAAATGGACACTTACTGTGCTCAATAGATGCTGTAGAAATGTTAATATCCAGGTAATACCACAATGCTTTGTGTATCCACTTAACTCTTGGTGACTTTAGTACCCATTTGCAGACCATGTATTATATATACTATTTTTAAGATTAATAGACCATTATATACTTAAAGATAATTTTGTTAGCATAAAGCGCATTTGTGTATTAGTTTTTTACAAATCCTTTTTATTTGTGATTAGAACATGACATCGCCTTGCAAATGTCTTGTTTCTTTTGAGCTTGTTAATAATGTACTTTTAGAACAGCTTATGTCATTGTTGCTGTGGTGTCTTTAAAACCAGTGATGTTCCTTCTTGCTGTTTGGTTTCGTCTAGTACCATGTGCTGGGCAAGTGACGTCATCACCAGTGGGACGTTTTAAAACAATTTCCAAACATAGGTCTTCTTTATAACTCTCACACAAAGATGTAGAAATATTTATAACATTGATAGAGGCGTTAAAAATAACTAACTCATATCCCTGTATGAATGGGACACATGTGAACAACAATAACAACATATTATTTCAAACAATGGCAGTAGAGAATGGACAACTAACAATATATATGAGACATTGTGGCCGCTTACAATATTTAATAGGAGGTGCAAATGTTTCCTCGTACTATGAATCTACAGCACCAGTCAGATGTTTTCTAACTGAAGCCAACCTGTAAATGTGCATCTGATTGCTGCTGCAAATTAACAGCACAGCAAAATGTTGCAACACATTTTAATAAGCCCACCGTGCATTGAATGTCCACTCAAAAACCAAGGCTGCAGGTTGGACTATGTTGAGAGATGTGTGCATAATCACATGTGTATTCCTGCCCATGACCACTTCAGGGTACAAAACCACTATAAATACATTTCTCAATTTTAAAGAAAAATAAATAAATGCTAAATCAAAAGGATGATTTTATCAGTCACAGTTGCCTTTCCATTTTAATGTTATGCAAGAACTGCTCCAAAAGAAACAAACATAGTATAAAAGCCTTTTAAATAGGAAAGAACTTCTGGGAATTCCCAATGCAGTAACCTTTGGTCAATAGACTTCTACAGCATTACCTATTGCTGGCATGACCCCACCTGCCAAAATGTTTCGGAGCACCATTCATAGACTGTGATATGGTGTGTGTGATCTGCTCCTTAGGTTAATGCTTATGGCAGATACCCCATGTCCCTGACAATGTGCGACCAGCATCTTACATAATAATTTCCCAGAATCTCATTCTGTTAGTTACTAGCACAGGTAGTAAAGTAGTGAATGTTTGTAGTTTTGCAGCAAAAGGAATAGGCGGAATGACTATAAAGTCAGCAGTCTGCATTTGAATAAGATATATTTCAAATAAAAAGTTTTATGCAAACCCAATTTAAAAACACAAAAGGGAATCTTTGGATTTATGATCCAATATTCTCAACTCTCTTTGCTAATAGTTTGGTTTCTAAAGTTTTTTTCCCATGTTAGTCCTCCAAAAGAAAAAAACCACCCCTCTTTCTACATAAAATACGCCCTGTGCTAACATTTTTCCGTGCGGTTGACTCAGTGTCTCCTAGGGCCTCCAAACAAGGTAAACCTTCTCTGCCAGCACTTTTCTCATTTCCACCAAATGAATGTATTACTGTTCGGCTAATTTCCATAAGCATTGGAAGTTTGGAATAGTTCCCAACTCGCTTTAGCAATTTCTAATGCAATAAAGTGTTCCACACTCCAACCTCTTGGATTGGCCACTCATCAAAGAATGTTGAAAAAGCTGATATTTTCGCCATCTATGAAATTTCCCTTTAACACTTATGCTGCCGCACGCTTAGGCAGCAATTCAACAAACGAGCTGTTCGGTTTCTTGTTAAATAAAGGGTTAAGAGAACAGTTTCTTTTAAATTTCCCTTTTTTTTGGTGACTTCTATAAAAAGCATATTACGCAGGAACTTTCAAAGGTTTTTATGAAATCAAAAGTGTAGGTCCTGGTGAACTGGTACAGTTTAATTACCTTGGCACTATTTAGGAAGAACACTTAGAACTAAGGAAAAGATGACACAAAGAAGGTAAACTATAACGTAGGGTTATTAAAAGGAGGGGGGAAATAGAAGGCATGGCGTAACTACGCTGCGTAGCCTGTAGATGTGATAAAGGATCGTAAGCCATTAAACCAATCTTCTTGCCAGTATGTGTCTCCAGCTCAAGGTGACGTTGTTCAGAAAATAATCACTTTCCACTTTTGGAAATAACTTTAGACTGCATTATTTGTCTACTAGTCTGGTAGGTAAAAGTACAAGTACATCATTTGGCAAAGATGTTTTAAGTTACAGAGTTTAAAATAAAGCTCCATTGTTGCAGCATTTTCCTAATTAGCAGTGAGGAAACTTTGACATTATATGAAATACTTTATACTTTAAATGCATGTAATGTTAAACACATTTTTTTTTCTGCCTCACCACAAGAAAGTTGGTTTCCCATTGGTTATTAAAATCTATTTGTGGTGAAATATTCAAACTACGCCATGAACTATCTGACCCCTGTGTTCCCTCAATAGATACATGCGGGCCTCGGAAGCTAGCTCTGACTTTTATAAATCAGGAAGCATTTTGATGGGCTGAAAAAGGCAGCCCACACTTTTCGGCCATGAGTTTCGACTACGATTTCATGCCATTCATAATCGTATTGAAAAGCTGATGAAAAGAATTGCCATCTTATAGTGATGCTGTTTTTTTGCGAATATGACAAAGAACCAAAAGAATTAAATGTTTTTGTACATAAACAGATGAACATAGTAAGATTCAAACTTTATAAGAGAGACAAACATTAAATAATTTATTATTCAAACATTAATTTGGGGTTTGTATGTTATGCACAAAATGTCAAAATACCCAAATCATTTGACAAATGTTAGGATCACTGGGTTATATGACTGATAACACAAAAGTGAAATGTTTATTAGTGTAAATTAGTGGGAAAATGGACTACTACACCACAAGTCACATACATTTTGTGAGCATGCATATCACTTGCTGATTATCATTCTGGGTATGTAATTGTGAAATCTTTTTTTCTCTTATAACATACAATAAACCAGTGTTGCAGTGCTGCAGCAGAGAAGAACAGGCTATTGATTTCCCCTAAGGGAAACACATGTAAGCAGCCAATAGCGACTGAACTACCCCTTCTTTTACCATTCATATACACAATTTCACACAAAGATATAGAAAGAGACATTGCAAGATCATTATGTTTAACAAAAGTTCCCTCTGTATATTTCCATTTGTATTAATTATACAAGGCATATGTTGTTTTTACAACTTTATCAGAATGGTGCAGTGCATTGAAATACCAAAGTGCCAAACCCCCTAAGCTTACAAGGATATACTCCTCCATATATAGATCCCGTAAAAGGCTGGTACCCGAGTGTATATTTTGGCCCGATCAGTCACGGATTGACATTTAGGTAGGATTGGACAGTTAATCTGTCAGCTGTATGTCAGTCAATAAGACCATGGGGAAATTAGTCTTGGCCCCTTCCTGCAGTCATAATGACTTTCAGTAGTTAGCCAATGCCTGTGAATATATATTAACTGTACAGTGAAAACTATCCCCATTATTTTCTTATAAACATCATGGTAATTGTTTTTATTTTGTTTCCAGATGATCAGGCACAATATGCCTCGTGTCAGTGATCCTATTGTTCCACGTATTATTACTGATAATACTGTTATTACTGTATATAACACTGTATATTACTGTCTAATACTGTATATACTGTATAATACTGTATATTAATGATAACACTTATATTACTGTATTGTAATACTGTATAATACTGTATATTTACTGTATAATACTGTAATTCTGTTTAGATTACTGTATTAAACACTGTTATATTCTGGATAATACTGTCACTGTGATAATACTGTAATTACGGTAATAACATGTTATATTACTGTTTAATACTGGTATAATACGGATTTTTTAATACTGTAATATGACTGCTATCATCTGTATATTACGTATTCACTGTAATAAGTGTAAATACGATATTAATGGTCTAACACTGTATATTACTGTATATACTGATAGTACTGTGATAATACTGTATATTACTGTAAATCACGTATATTAATTTATAATACGTAATTACTGTATACACTTGTATATTACGTTTCTTACTGTATAACACTGTATAATAATATATAGCCAAATTATTGGGTGGGGTGGGAGTGACACGGCGGTCTTGGTTCACATTGGGGCCAATGACAAAAGTGAGAAGGTGGATGTGAGGTCCTTAAAAAATGATTCCGAGATTAGGGGCCAATTATATAAAAAGCAAGGACCCCAGGGTAGTGATTTCGAAATACTACCGCAGCCACCGAAGCACGTGATACGCTAGCCGTAGGCAAGGGAGTCGGAGTTAAAATGCGTGGCTAAGAGAGTGGGTAAGGAGATGGGGTCTTGGGTTTTTAGAGAACGGGTCTGACTTTTCGTTGGCTACAGGCTCTTTAGTAGTGACGGATTGCACCTCAATGGATGATGGTGCAATGTTTGGGGGAGAAGATGGCTAGGGGGTTGGAGGAGAGTTTCACATAGGTATGGGGGGGCGGGACGTTTAACTACCCAGGGGTAGATAGGAGAACGGTAAGGGATCTGGGGGCTAGTACCACACGGAGGGAGGCGAAGGAAGGAGGGGAGCATAGAGGCTAAGGAGGATGTACGCCCCTGTATGACAGTAGTATCAATTGAGAATCGCACAATGTGAAATGTAAGATTGCTGTGTTACCCATGGACCGGAGTCTGTTGCTGGCAAAACGGGCGTAATGAGAAATAATCGCGTGTCTTTTATAAACAACAACGGAAACTGGTAGCTAGCTGTATATTGGGTGGTAAGGTTTATACGAAGCATCTGGCATACTGTCTTCCCGGCGCCTGGCCAGTAACATATAGAAGGCGTAGTAGCGTGCTCTAGTTTACGGTCTGACCGAGGTTATCCGAAGGAGGAGGCGTATTTGGGCATTGTCTGTTACAGTCCGGAGATTTGCAAGTCCCTATGATTTATAACAGATGGCATATTAGCATGAGGGGATTGAGGCGCCACGTAGACAAAACCGAGGCATGCTATGAGTAGTGCGGCAACAGGAACGACAGCAACATTATGGGTGGCACTGTGTACCGGCGGCAGCCGCCGGTGGGTCCCATGTTCCTTGATCCTGGCGTAGTTGTTTCGCCGCACGCCCCCCACCTGCCGGGGGACGTCGGTGGCCCTGGTCCGTCGCTCCCTCTGCCGTTGGCACCGGGCCTGCTTGGCTTATGGGGATGCATGTTTGGTTGCGCGGGGGCTTTTTCGACCCTGCCCTCGCTTGCTCCGGTAGCTCCTGGATACCTTGCCCCGGCCCCCCACCCGTTAGCTTGAGTCTTCCCTTTCCTTACTGAGGCTTTTCTTTCCGCTCGCTGGTCGACGCGCAGTAGTCCTCCTGTAGACACCGCCAAGTGTTGGTGGACTCTGGTCTCTCCTCCTCCCCAAGCGGTCACCTACTTTGCCCGACCTGACCGGTACTGGGCAACGCGTTTCCGGAGCGTCGTGTTCCGCTCCGGCTTTGCACAGTAGTGATGTTTCTTTTCATCTCAGGTTGCAGTGAACTGTGTACCGCTTCTGTTCCGGAGTTGTCCCGGACCTCACATTTTACCATAACGCCAGTCTGTACACAGATTTTCTGCTTTTCCGGACCGTCCTGCTCCCCTTCGCACGGGGCCCACGTGTCTAACCTTTCCGCTCCCTTCGCGCTGCTATACTTCAGGGGGTCACCACAAGCTATGTACTTGAGCGCCTGTCGCGTGTGGCACCCTATTGCTGCATGATGCAGAGCGCGGCGGACACACCACACCCACACCATCACACACTTACCCAACTCCCACCCCGGCTGAGATGGCCCGCACCCAGGACCCACCCCAGATGGATCAACATGAGCACCGAGGGGGATCGCAGTGCTCTGATGTCTATACATGCTCCGACACGTCGTGACACTGGGTGGGCCCTGGCCGCCCCCAAACCCGAAACACGGCTTTAGGGAAGAGGAGAGACAGACAGTGGAAGAGCCTCTTGAAAACGCAGCGCCACAGGTACTGGAGGCTTACAGGGACAGAATAGAGAAATGGCAAAAGGTTGTTAATAAGAGGGCAAGACAAGGCAATTAAAATGTGTAGGATAAATACGAACACACATGAAATACACGGGATTGCCGGACATATGACGCGTACAGACAATTGTCCATCACCAATAGATGTTTTTTAGTAGTGCCATTGGAATAGTAGGAGGTAACTGTTTAAAAAAAGGAGGACTGCGAAGTAGCAGCCATACCATAATGGTCGAGAGACTCGAAGAAAACGGCAGCGACAAAATGTGTGTTGTAGAGGATGCCGAAAAGGCTAATCTGCTAACCGTTTTTTTTACATCGGTTTTTTACTGTTGAGAATCCTTACAGTAGGGATTGTAACAATGTGCAGAGGAGGAAATGAAGAGTTTTCACATTGGATAACAGAGGATATGGTACGGAATCAATTAGACAAAGTTAATATCAATAAAGCCGCCAGGACCAGATGGATTGCACCTAGGATTTTAAAAGAGCTTAGTTCAGTTTAGCAAGACCACTGTGTCTCATATTTTCAGATTCGCTTTGTCTGGGGATGTGCCGCTGGATTGGAAAAAAGCCAATGTAATACCAATATTCAAAAAGGTAGTCGTTCACAGCCTGGTAACATATAGACCTGTAAGCCTAACATCAGTGGTAGGGGAAGGTGATGGAAACTTGTTAAGGGATCATATCCTTGACTTTGTCTCCAGAGATCATCTTATTAGTAGTAGTCAGCATGGATTTATGAGAAATAGATCATGCCAGACAAATTTAATTGGTTTTTATAAGAAGTGAGTAAGAAGTTAGATTCAGGCACAGCTGTGGATGTGGTATATTTGGATTTTGCAAAAGCCCTTGATACTGTGCCACATAGGTGACTAATGTATTAAACTGGGACTGTTGGCCTTGAAGAAAACATTGTTCATGGATAGAGAACTGGTTATTGGACCGCAAACAGAGAGTGGTGGTTAATGGAGCTACATCTATGTGGGCTAAAGTTCTAAGCGGAGTTCCTCAGGGTTCTGTACTGGGGCCGCTTCTGTTTAATCTGTTATAAATGACTTAGAAGGGGGCATTGAGAGAGCAGGTCTCTGTGTTTGCTGATGACACTAAATTATGCAGAGCTTTGGAAACTTCCAATGATGTGCAAGTGCTGCAAGCAGAACTAGATGATTATCAAAATGGGCAGCAGAATGGCAGATGAGATTCAATGTTGATAAATGTAAGGTGATGCATTTGGGATTAATAATCCCTGTGCCACCTACACCATAAATAACTCTGTGTTAAGTGCATCTGAAATGGAAAAAGATTTGGGGGTTCTGGTAGATAACAGACTTAGCTGTAGCAAACATGCCAGGTGCAACAGCTAGAGCTAGCAAGAATGTCTTGTATAAAGAGGGGAATTGAATCAGAGAGAAAAATATTATTCTCCCTCTTTACAAGGCACTGGTAAGGCCACATTTGGAATATGCGGTGCAGTTTTGGAATCCCATATACAAAAGGGACATCTGGAAATTGAGGCAGTTCAGAGAAGGGCAACTAAATAATAAGGGGAATGGAGGGGCTGATTATGCAGGCAGATTAGACAAGTTAGGGCTGTTTACATTGGAGAAGCGGCGGTTTGCGTGGGGAATGATAACCTATACAATATATTAATGGCCCATACAGTGAACTCTCTGGTGCATTGTTCACTAATAGGTCATCAGAGGACTCGTGGACATCCTTTAAGGTTGGAAGAAAAGAAGTTTCATCTTCAAGTTAGGAGAGGTTTTTACAGTGAGAACGGTGAAACTGTGGGGAACTGTCTTCCAGCAGAGGTGGTAATGGCAAGTTCATGAGATAACTTTAAAAAAGGCCTGGATAAGTTTCTAAAACTAAAAAAATATGAGAATTACTGGTATTAATGCATATAGATCTGGTTGATCCAGGGATACTTTCCGATTGCCGTTGGAGTCAGGAAGGAATTTTTTCCCCCTTTTTTTAGCTGGGGTTTTTTGCCTTCCTTGGATCAACTGTTAGGTAGGGTTAAAAAAAAAAAAAAAAGATAGGTTGGACTTGATGGACGAATGTCTTTATTCAACCTTATTACATGTTACATTGTTACTATGTACTATGTTACTATGTTACTGTATAATACTGTATATATACTGTATTTTACAATATACACTTTATATTACTGTATTACACTGTATATTTACTATAAGACAGTATCAGGGTTATTCAATAAAAGTTCATATCGTTAAAAATGGTGTTAATTTTGCCCCAGCCAACAGATGTTAGCTTTCAAATGTTAAATAAGATCTGATTGGTTGGGGCAATATTAGCACCATTTTAAACGATAAGAATTTTTATTGAATCTCCCTGTATGTATAACACTGTATATTACTGTATAATACTTTATATTACCGTATAACACTGTATATTACTGTATAATACTGTTATTAGTGTATATACACTGTATATTACTGTATAACATGTATATACTGTATAATACTGTATATTACGTGATAATATTGTATATTACTGTATAACACTGTATATTACGTATAATACGGTATATACTGTATAACACTGTATATTACTGTATAACACTGTATATTACGTATAATACTGTATAACACTGTATATTAATGTTTATAATACTGTATATTACTGTAATAATACGTAATTACTGTTAATAATGATATTACTGTATAACACTGTATAATTACTGTTATATACTTAATACTGTATAACATGTAATACTGTTGTAACAATGTATATTAATGTTATTACTGTATTAATACTGTATAAACACTGTATATTAATGTATAATACTGTATATACTGTATATTACGATAAACTGTATAACATGTATATTACTGTATAATACTGTATATTACTGTATATCACTGTATATTTTAGTAGATATTTTTCTAGTCATCCG